>NW_019104492.1:2616287-2626295 GCF_001995035.1 Momordica charantia
TTAATTTTAGGGATTTGGTATATTTTAATAAGTATTTACCAATTTCATATATTATTAATCATTTAATATTGAGATGGATATATTAGTAATTTCTATTATGGGTACCATGGGAATTATGTTAGACAAAAATGTAAATTGTTTAATATGTAATTAGGTCTCCTAAATAGACCATTTCTTTAATTCCATTTGTATTATATTTCAATAACCTTAGTAATCATTTCGGCAAATCCAAAATTTAATATTACACGAATACATATAAAGGTAATTTTGAATATATCGATATATATGTTGAAATTAACATATATATTTTGGTACTAGTTTGTTCAATATAGGTATGATTAATTTTTTAAAATAAATATAAAAAAAACGGAATGAAAGTATTAACTTTTTTCCATTGTAAGAATTTTTTTTTATATGATATGATTAACTTTTTAAAAACTAATTTTAGTAAAAATTAAAAATTTATTACTATTTTTAAATATTTTTTTAGAAACATTTTCATTTATATTGAATATCTAGAAAAATATTTAATGTAAAGGAAATGAAATAAGAAATTATAATATTTTATATTTATTATTATTTCTTTTTATTTAGTACGTACATTTTATTATTTCTTATCTATAGATACTTTTGGATATAGTTATTTAAAGAAAATATGACTTTCAAACTTTACAATATATATATATATTTATTTATTTATTTATTTGTTCATATAGAGAGTAATTGTAAATATTAATCAAATGAACAATAGGAAGATCTAAACCGAGTAAGACGGGCTAGGATGCTCACGCCACCAAGCCAACCAGCCAATTTGTGAACTTAAGTAAATTATTTAATATTTAATAAAATCAGTTTCAGCTTATATAGTAAATCTGCCCCAATATATAAAAACATAACCATGAAATGCCAAACGTTAATTGAAATACGAGAGATAAGTTTATTTTTAAAATTTTTTTGTGAGCACTCAAGTATGAAGTGTAAACCATTGATTTTTGTTACTAATTCACTTAGGTTCAAATTGATCAAGATCTCAATAATTTAGATCACTCGAACGAAAAAGATAGGATACATATATATTTAGGTAGTAACAATATAACTTTCAATAACATACGATTGCGTGCTCGTTTAGGGTTGCTTAAATTTCATGGGTGGCATATGGCTACCAAATTTAATACACGATCAATTATATGTCTTCTGCCTCTCATTATTCTTACAGCCTACAAAAGGATTCCTCATATTCATTGATCACACTTACAGCCTACAAAAGGAACTCGTGCAAAATGTGAAAAGTGAATGCTGGTGATTTCACTTGAGACAAAATGAGGTGATATTTCAAAAGCCCTTCCCTTTTCCTTTTATAATGACATCATTATTCTTAACTCTCTCCCAGATCAATAATTGTGTTAAAAAAAGTCTCTTTGGCACAACAAAAGTAATAATAATTATGATTTCAAAAGAACACGAGTGGGGTGAAAAAAGGCATGAGAAAAAGGTGAGTGTTATAAATGTTTATTGGGATTGGCCGGGCAGGATTTTAAAGGAGGGCCATGGCCATGGCTGCAGCTTCCGCGAAAGGTTCCGAAAGAAGGAAATTAGGAATACAAGAAAGTGGAGGGGGAAGCGGGATATTTGGGATACCTCACCCACTTTAGGAGCCAAATTTAAGCAAAAAGGCAATTGTTTGTGAAAGGAATGGTTTGAATGTCCCTCGGCCCATCCTCCCATGGGGATTCCCCTTCGACACATCCCACAATCTCAATACTCCTGCTCCCATTTCATGCAATTGTCCTTGTCACTTTGTTTTCCATCTACCCCTCAAAACCCACACACATATCCTACAAAACTTGTCTCTCTTTTTTTCATTTTTCTTCCTCTATTTGCTTCACTGGATGAAGTTTAAGATGTGGAGAGGAGAGGACAACATGGGGTGTTTGTCGATTCTTGGTTGAGTTTTATGTTTATCGAGTTTGGTTGGATTTCGGCTTAGATCGAAGATATTTCTCACTTTGGTAGAACATTGTTGGTGGGCGTGTTGGGATGTAAATTACATAATCTCTCACATTAGATATGAAGTACTAAAGACAATGTCTTTTTGTTGGTACAAGATTATTAGGTTATTAGGTAGAATTGTTGGCACAAGATTATAAGATTATTAGGTAGAATTCAAAGTAAAATCCTAAAGTTTTAGGATATCATATCTTTGTAAAAAATATATATATATATATATATATGAGGAACTTAACAGAATGGTTTCAAAACTATGGTCATAACTTTATCCACAAGTACTAGATTAGTCATGAGATCAATTGGAGATGAATTCTCGATTGAGAGAATATCGTACTTAAAAGGGAGGCCTGAAAGATTATTCACACGAATAGGAGTTGACCTAGTTAAAACCAACCTTTCAAAGTGATAGAGAATTAGTAGGGCAAGTAAATTTATTTGAGAGGACATGAATGATACTTTCTTTTATGGATTATATCTTAAAATCAATTGACAATTAGAAGAATAACTCAAATATACTATAAATCTTTTATCAATATTTTCATTGTATGAGATATAATATCACATGTGGATATGGGGAATCGAACTCACAACCTCTTGATTGAGGTTGGAGATACAATGTCAATTGTCGTTGAGTTGCTCATTTTGACAATTCTATTTTGTTTTTTATATAATATATAAATATGGAGATATAGCTTGCGGTGGAGTAGCTAGGCTTACCCGACAGCTTCCTAAGCTATTTTTCTCTTATAATGTTGAATTGTGAAACTATAGTTTATGAATATACCGTAGCTGCATTTTATGTGATTGACTAGTCAATCCATTTGTTAGAGTAAAATTGTTAATATAAATTCGACGATACTTTTTAAGTTTTAACCATAGCTCCAGGATGTTAATATATAGTTTAGAAATATTAAAAAAAAAAAACCTTTTGATACCTATACAAAATACAAAGATCAACTGGATTCGTGAACACTGAACTACCATAAATTGAAAACATAAACTATGTTACTATGGGAAATATAAATATATGCCTTGTGAAGATTGAAAAAATAAATAAAAATAGTAATAAAATGATGTGGAAATAGATATTATTATAAGGGCGGCAGGAAACAGAAGAAGGCATGAAAAGTCAAGAAAAAGAACTCCGAGAAATCAAACAGAAAGTCAAATAAAAAGGACAGCGACATGATAGTCAAGGAACATATCCTGCAAATAGATCACGAACTTTCAAAAGCAAGATCTCAAATTTATATGCAGAAACAGGATTGTCTTCAAACCAAACATGTTCTCAAATTTTCTTTTCATGCATGACTCAGCTGATCTTTAGCAACTTCAATATCTACTTTTTATAGATATATCCAGATATTGCTTCAAGTAGATTTGATTCGTGGGTTTGGAAATACTTGAGATTGTTTCACATATGTTTTCATATTATGTAAATTAGCAAAAGAGCTCTATTTAAATTGGTTTCACTTAATATTCTAATTGTAACCTAATGAGTTGATTTTCTTCTAATTATTTGAGATATCAAGTTTATTTTTAACTGATCTCAAAAACTTAGGATAAAAAATCATCCTGAAAGCTAAAAAATGCAGAGAACAAGGCAGCATTTTGAACGTACATGCTAAGAGAGTATGCTGGAAACTGAAAAGAATTTTGTAGAAAGATCTACTCGCTCATTCTCAAAATTTTTATTTAATCTCTAAAATAATTTGGAAACTATATATCCTATCGCAAAAATATTCATCGAGATGATCCTCTTTTTGGGCTCACAAATCTTGACCGGATCCGGGATGCTCGTTTGAGCTTTTGGACTCTAATACCATATCATATTCATAAGATTATTTATAATCAATACTAATTGTTTATGGGAGCAGTGACCCAGCCCACTTATATATATTATAAATACTATCAGATTTTTTCTTTATTTTTTGAATGTGAGATTTTTAACCTATTTTTTTAATATTATTCTGCCGTTGTAATCTACATTTATGATACGATAACAATTATAATATGTCAAGATTCTTTCATACACACATTTAATAAGCTTCATATCACGTGAATAAAATAAAGCTCTACATATAGACAACCAACATGAATAATATGGTTAAAGATAAGAGAGAGTTTGGTGTAAATTTTAATTGTGTCAAGTGGGATGAGACGATGAGTTGGGTTTTTGGGGCTAAAAAAATACAAAAGCAAGTAAATTTGTGTTGCTTCGTGGCCAAGGTAGCCATAAATGAGAAGACAGAGCTGTGATCATCTTGATCCTAATCATTCAAACACAAGAATCAGAAGGCAAAATCTGAACAGCATTAATTTGAATACAAAACCCAATGAAAATATTACAAGTGTACGAGAAAATGGGGTGTGAACTGAAGAGAGGCAATTTGCCCAAGTCATGTTCCTTTTGGGCCTCCTTGTCCCATGCTTCGTAGGCATCACCAGAGGAAGAGCACAATAGCTTGCTCCTAAAATTAATAAAAAAAAAAAACCCCTAATATCCCTTTGGCCATCCAAAACCCTACGTACCCTTAATAATAATAACAATAATAATAATAATATAGATTCTTAATATATATATATAGGCATGCATGAGTATATATTATATATGTGCATGCAGGTGTTTTATGTTCCCTTTTAACATGCATGTGCTACACATAACTTGTTCACGTGAAACCCACATGACATCCATACCATCATGTACCTAGTGAAAGAGAGAGATTTATATATAGTTAGATACTAATTGAGATTTGCTAATAATAATGCAACAAACCTTAGCTTCTTCTTCTAGTTTCAATTATTCTGAATTATTGGGTTATATTGTTAATTAATTAGTAACTAATCCCGCGTTATAGAAAGGATATCTTTTTCTTTAATGATTGGTTTTATAATTTATGATCGGTTTGATAACTATTTTGTTATTATTATTAGTCTAATATTTTTGTGTTAGTAATATAAATTTGGCTAAAAATTTTAAAGTGTTGTTAGGGAAAAAAGTTTAAAAAGAAAATAAGGAGATTAGGAGATAAACAACTTAAAAATAGAGAGTGAAATCGTTATCAAACGAGGTCGGAATTATTTAAACAAGATAAAAATCCATTTATGCCTTTCTTGTCAATGTCCCAAATGATTTTGTTAAGTTGACATCATGGTTGATAATATGGGTCTAAGAGGTGATAGAAATGTGTAGTAAGAGCCTGTCCCAAAAACATCTCTTTCAATCGAGGTTTTCATGTCCTTAATTATATATTACAAATATGTCTCTGTGTGAAAAGTCTTATTGATTAGCTAATTTTGCTGACTCTTACCAAGTACATCTTTAATGAATTACCTAGACCATTCAACCTCTTTTCCTTTTTCTGGATTAAACTGGTTCTTTTTTCTTTTCTTTTTTCTTCTATGCTTAATTACTGTGGTTTTCCTTCCGGAAAATTCTTTTTTTTTTTTTCTTTTTGCATAATATCATAATGAGGATGAAGTTCTTAACAGTGAAATGCTCATTTGATAATGATTTTACTTCTTGATTTGTTGGTTTTAAAATTATATACTTGGTAACCAATGTAATTTGTAATATATATACTTTTAGGATATATTTTTTAATATAACACTTATCTTAAACTATGATATAGAACTAACATATATTTGAATTAATAAAAATATAAATTAGGTTTCTTTAATTGAGATTCTTGAAATAGAAAAAGAGATTGGCTTTTGCACCGTCCAAAATCAATATAAAAAGGTTGTTTATATGAATTGATTTTGAAATATAAAACAAAAATAAAAGGGATTGGAGAGAGGTTCCATTACGCGGAAAACCAATGTGTTCTCGTTGAACTTAAGTATCAAATCACATGTTTTTGTGCCGTTAATTAATTTGAATATTCATATATACAGAATTTTTTAACTAAAAATATTATAATAAGGGGAAAGAAAAACACACCATAAAGCATTTGCCCAACCAAAACCAGGCAAAGCTTTGAGGCACAAACAGATTTAGTCAAACATCCAAAAAGATCGACCAAAATTCTCTTGTTTTTTTTTTTTTTTTATGTTATGTTTTATAACTTGATAGTCCCCACCACCTAATGCAATTGAAAACTTCATTAGAAATATTTCCATATCTTATTAGAAGTATTTTATATTCATATTGATTAAAACAATCTTTCCTCACAATATTTTATCTATTCCTATACCTACCTTCTTTTCTTTTCTTTTCTTTTTTCTTTTTTAAATATATTCTTCGAACTCATTTGAGTTGAGAGAATCACTAACAAGTATATTATTTTTTTAGTTTAGATTAACATGGAATCTTTTATGAAGGTGGATACGAGGGATATTTTTAAATTTTCTGAACTCTTTGATTTAAACTTTCAAGTTAAAGTTGACTCTACTACAAAAATTTTAATTATATTAAATTTATGATAAAGTTTTGTCATATATAGCAAGCCATTTTCACATTGTTAATTACCAGCATTCTGTAGTCAATATCATAGTCTGATTCTTGTTATTTACTCAATAGAAGCAGGCTTTTAATTAATTAAACCTCAATTAGAGTAAATGAAATTTAGTTTGATAAAGATTTTATTTTTAGGGTCTTGTATTCTTATTTTCCCTCCTTTTTTAGATTGAAAAAATAAGGTACTTTTTGTAGAGAAAAAAAGAAGGTACTTGACATTTGACAACCATTTTTTTTTTCAAGTTTTGGAAAAGGACGGAGAAAATTTATCGTCCGAAAATGTATTTCCTTAGTTTTAGTTTATAAGAATTAATTTAAAGTATGTAATATAAAAATACAGCTCCCACTTTTAAGCCCACTTATTTTTCTAAAAATAATTAAAAATTTTAATTTAGGTGATAACACAAAAAGGGTAGTGACGGTGATGATCGAGAATAGTGTTTTTTTTTCCTGCGAAGCGAAGAAAAAAGAGAAATCCCAAAAACCTATATTTGAAAACTAAAAACAAAAATAATAAATGATAAATTTTAAAGAACAAAAAAAAAGAATATATATATATATATATAAGATACTAAATATTAAAAAAGAAAACTGAAGAAATATATAATATATTGTCGCCCCCTCTCCCTATTTTGGCGTTTGAAAGTTGAAATAAAATAATTTGGTGGTCGGTAGGCATGCTTATTTAGTACAAGCACATGACACATACGTCAGCCATTTAATTCCTTTTACACCCATCCTAATATACTAAAATAATATATATCCTTTTTTTTAACTAATACATTTATATATATCTTGCAAGCTACGACCATGACATTAATAATGTAACGATACTATTTATTTAAAAATAACAATTCCTACACCAAATGCTTAAACGGTGATAATTAATGATTTAATATTCACAGAGATATTGTAAGATCTTTACCAGACTAATTATATTTAATCATATCCAATAATTAAAACTAGGAAGTCATGAAATGATACAGTTAATAGTTTAGAATATCATTGATACTCCCCTTTATAAATTGGGTACGAGCATGTGAAAATATAATGATTATAGATAGTATCAAATAATTCTCCTCATTTGCTAGACGTTTAACTACCACAATTATGTTGAACTAATGTGAATATAATCATTAGGGATAAGTAATATAAAATATTTTCCTTATCTAATTATGGTTTAAATAGTCCATGTTAAAGACATGGAGCCTTGTGGTATCATCTACCATGAGATTTTGTGTTGATCACAGTGTTGTTCAGTTTAAGCAACAAGCTTCAGTTATAGGAATTCTTTCAGAAAAAGATATTGTTGTTTAAATAGGATTGAGTTGAGATGATAGGATGGATTGGGATGAGGTGGAGGGGATGATGGGGTAAATGGAAAAAAGGGATTAGAATCATATACTAATTAAGGTAAGCTAAGGTTATAATTAAGGTTGTCTATGTGCATGGTTTTGACCAGTTCAAAGAATATGTATATATAATAATAATGTTGGAGTTGAATTTGGGAATTGAGGTCATAATTCTATGAACTTAGGGGAGAATTAAAATGGGATAAGACAAGCCAAATATATGCATGAATAATGTATTGGATTGGGATTGGGAAATGGTATAATATAAGATAATTAATATTGTGTGTTTGGAATTGGATACAGCATGAGAAGTTGGGCACAGAGCAGACTGAGAGAAGTCGGCAGCCACAGGGCTTGGATTTTGGAACCGCATATTTCTTTTCTTTGATAAGACAACTTACTTTTTCACAACTAATAAATCCCTACAAACTTCAAATCGCCTTCGCCTTTCTTTCTTTTCATCATCAATTAAGTTTCTTCTAAGGAAACTCCGCCCTTTGCTTTTTGCTGACTTTCCAAACTTTTATTTTTCATTTTTTTAACTTTTACAATATGTGTTTATCTCTAAAAATAATATAAAATAATGAAAATTTGCAGTATATCATTTCTCGATTTTATATAATAGTTTAGGATGGAGATGATAAATTTAAGATAAATAATCTATCAAAACGTGTCCTAAAGAGAAATTTATCTGCATAATTTTTCAGATCTATCTTACATAGTCAGTTACATGTCTTTATTTTGATAAAGTAATATGAAGAGGCACCATGTGAAATATTCAATAAAAAGTGGGTAGAGTGGGATTTTATGTTTAAGGCTATTATGGGAAAACAAGATTTGTACGTTGGGGACAAAGTTTGATTGTGGGGAGGGATTAGGGCATTGAAATTGAAACCAACACAATCCTTTGACTGTCTTCCCTTCTGACCAACAACCCACTTGGGAATGGGATGGCCATGGCCTGCCCTTGTTTTGCTCTACACACAAACACAACACCAATTTTGCTTTTTGAGATCAGGTCGGTTTTGGGAACCAGCGACTGGACCAAATAAAACTGGCTCATGTCGGCACTACACCCCATCGTCTTCAGCCGCTATTTTCGCCAACGGCGCCGTTTCCCTTGCCACCACTAACCACCTTTACAAGCCATCCCATTATATAATTTATTCCCATATACATTATATTATTATTATCGCTCCCTATACAATATAAAATTCGTCACATGGCCAACCAAATATCGTTTCCGCACATTATTAGGAGATAGTATCGCATATATGATAAAATCCTTCACGTTGCAAAATTCATTCCAATTATAGTTTAGCTGAATTATATTTGAGAGAGATCAGGGACGTAATTAATGAAATATTTTAATTAATTAATTAATTAAAGCCACTACTAATCCCACCCACAGGGGACCGAGTGCACTTTTTACAATATTTAAATTAAATTCTTTGGGATATTTCAACAAAAAAGGAAAAAAAAAAAGGTAAAAATTCCCAATTTGGAGATTGGACGAAGAATATGTTCATGGAGAGAGACGACCAGGCTATCGTTCAGCTTGCCTGCGGTTGGCTTCTTGAACCGATTGCCGGAAAACCCATTTGGTGAAAATCTTTCTCTTGATCATGTTCTTGCAAAATTTGTTGTTGTTGTTGGCGTCGTTTGATTGGGGTTGGCCTGTGGTAGTGGACCTCAATTCGACGACGAACGACTTCAATCTCCGAATGGCGAGTTTCAAGGTGGATTCGGACATGTTGGCGAAACACACACGGAACCACCCCGGTTCAGTGCAGTGGCATGAGGATCCTGGAGAAATGTTCAAACCCACCTCGTAAACAATCTTCTTCCACAGTGCTAATTCCGACTCGAACGTGTCGGATTCCAGCAAATGTCTCATGTCCACCCAACAAAACAGCCCCGCATTGCTGTTCAGGCACTTAATCCCCGCTTTCTCCAGCCCTGAAACCAGCATTCTCTGCCGTTGCTTCAGCCTCTTCTGATTCTCCGACGTGTAGTTTCTTGTGAACTTCTTGTCCGACAGCATCGCCGAGAGAAGGTACTGCGTTTGGGAAGACACCAATCCAAAGCTCGACATTTTTGTAGCCGCGGCCACCACCATGTCGTCGTTGGAGTAAATTGCACCAACGCGAAAGCCCGGCAGACCCAAATCCTTCGACAAACTGTAAACAA
>NW_019104492.1:2637757-2660388 GCF_001995035.1 Momordica charantia
TAATACAAGTATGTTATAAGAACTTGCCTAATCGCCATAGTTCGTCGAGCAGTTGGGTCAGTGAATTCACATCTTATCCAAATTTTTTATAATTTTATGTGAAACACACAAAAACATTAAGCATTAGGATATCTAATAAAAATGGCACACACAAGATCCAGATGACATGCCATAAGTAGTAGCTTACCGGCCGGCCAAACTTTGATAACTCAGATGGTTTTGCTTTCTGCACACCAGGGAAACCTAGATATAAGGGAGACAGTAATATTAAATGTTAAAAACTCTATATGGGTAAAAATAATAGAATACGATCACAAAAAAATTGATAGCAAAAGGAATAGGAGAAACAATGTGACAACAAAGAAGACTGCTAATTCCATTAAATATTTTTCTGCATCCACAATGAAGTGACAAGATTTTTCCTCCGAAAGATTAAGTGTGATTGTTAATTGCAATGACAATCAGCTGTGAGGAGCTATCCAATTGATTCCTTGGCAGTAACTTAACCCACCACGATAGCTCTCAACTGGCAAATTCTAGTTGACTCAAGTTTTCCATCACAGATCTACCCAACTTTTACTTTTTTCATAAAAGTGATAATTTAAAAAGAACAAAGTAATCTTTGTAGGAGCAGAGCATCCAAGAACAAAGTAATTTACAACACAAAGGTGTTTGGTAGTGAAATTAATTATCATCCTATGAAAAGACATCATTACGTGTTGCATAGAGCTTTCAAAAGGTTACCAGTAAAAATAATAAGACCATCAGCAGAGACCCTCGCAAATTCTGGAAGAGTTTTGTTCAGGTATTTGGGGGATAGGTAATCCAATGCGTCAGACACAATAACATGAGAAAAGGACTTTGCCCTGTAGGGTAGAGGGAATTTGATATCTGCCACCCGTACAATGCCTTTGTGCACAAGTGATTTGCAGTTTCTATCAGCATCCTCTATGTCATATGGTTCTATGCCCCATGCTTCTGTTTCACCTTCTTTCAACAGCTTAGAGACCACAGAGCAGGTATCAGGACCAACATGCAAAACTTTGCGCATGCTATCACCATATGCTTTCTTTAATACAGGTACTGCTCTTTGCAACTCCAACGTGCACGAAAAATCACCTACAGATTCAATTTTTATCTGTGTTTAAATACCACCTCAGCCAAGGAAACTACAATTTTGACAGCAAATGCTCATAGAAGCAAACAAATCTTATAGAATTATTGCCAGGACTAAACCATTATACTATTACATATCACAAGTTGCAAGCATTTGCACATAGTAGCTAAAATTTATCTAGATCATCAAACCATCAAATAAAATTCTTATTAATATAACAGCCCTTACCATGCAAGTTAGTTAAAACTAAACCATCAACACAAGAAATACAAATGTGATCTCATCTGTTGCCTCCAAATCAATATATGGAGAAAAACAAACAATAGAAAATTGCGAAATTACACCAAGAAGCTTTACATGGAACTGGAAATAGACCAAACTATACAATGCAATAATAAAACTGGTGCAAGGATAAAAGAATGTATCAAGATGCTTTGCTCCCCACCCTAATAAACTTCCTCAACTTACTTACCATTTTGCCGTGCTTTAGGGGAAGAGAGTTATGATTTTTTAAGCATATACTTATTACTTTCAACACCTTGCTACGCTCAATGCCTATTTTACACTATTCAAGCAGATATTAGTTCACTAAAATAAATTAAACTAGTGCCACAATGACCAGAAAATAATAGCCATATGCAATTAAATTTAGTACATGGAATTGATAATGCCCGGGGGTTGTTGGGAGGAAAGATAGTAGACTTTGGAAATTGGGCTGCTTAGGTTATTTCCCACTGAATCCTTGGCCAAAGAATTCACATCTTCAACTTTGATCCCAAGGGGACCTATCAAAGGCTTTATTACAGATGACATATCTGAAGAAAGTAAATGTCTTAATGTGGATTCTTCTTTTGGAAGGCTTAAATATGGTAGATAAAGTATAAAGAAAGTGTCATTGGCATTGCTACTGTTAAGTTCTAATTGTCGTGTGCTCTGTTTGCAGACAAGGGAGGATGCAGCTTGTCTTTTCTTTCATTGCTCATAATCCATATAGTTCAAAATGTTGGGAGAAATATTTCACCTCTTTGAATGTTCTTGGGTCTTCGATCTTACCCCAAAAGAAGGTGGGCACAGACTCAAATACAAAGTTAAAATTTTATATGTCAATGCTATCAAAGCTGGCAATTGAGGATTTTGGTATGAAAAATATCAAATAATTTTCAAAGGCAAAATCATTGCATAGGAAAAGAGAATATCTAGCAAGATTTAATGCATCTTCTTGGAGTGTTTAATCTAGCTCTTTTTGTAAACAATTCCAGTTGGAGTGCTTTTACGTAGATTCCAAGAAACTTTACCTTCAATCAGTTTTTCAATAAGAAACCTATATCATTACAAGAAAAAAGGTAAAAGCAGGAAATAAGCCTGCTCCCTAAACATCAAGGAGGATACGAAAGGAGCTCTTATAATACCTTCAATCCTGCTGACTATCTTGTTACCTCCAAATAAACCTGCATTAACAAATAATAGTTCAATGAATGAGACAACTAATTGTCCATTTCTTTGACTGTAATCAAAGTATACCACCCCAAACTATAACAGAGTCAGTCATAAGGATATTATCATATAATGAGAAGTCCAAAAAGTGTAAATCAAATACAAACCTGGGCCACTAAAAGCATAGCCAAGTAGAAGAACTGCTCCCTGAGAAAACCCAAAAAAAAATATCAATATCAATATCAAAATTCAAATACCAACCATATGGACTATATTTTACTGATGTAAAGCCACTATGGCAATAACAGATTATCATCCATCATCAGGCTGGTCCAATTAAAATGATAGGAAATATAAAATAAATCAGGAAATAAAATGGATCCTCGATCATGACAGTTACCAGAAGGACCAGACATATTGATAACAAGGGAGATGATTTTGATTTTGCATTCAAGGCCCCCGCAAATGGGAAGCTTCCATTGCGGCGCGTGGGATTAGGTTGCCTCCTTTGCATGACTAATAGATCAAAAGGATGTGATTCTGAAAGTGATGGAAACATAAACAAGGGATCGTTAGCTGCATAGCATTGATTAGATAAACATGTTTACAAGGTACCAAAACTCAGTTCGGCGTAAAATCATTCGCCTGGCTGTGGCAAATTGTCACAGCAAGTTGCAACGCTTGAATGACAAACTGGGAGAGAACGTTTAGATACTATATACCTCTGTTCACTCATGTCCATGCATCCCCCACATCCAACAGCTCAACCCAACAAAATTTAGTAAATCAAAAGGGAAGTATTATGCAAATTTCAAGAGTGAACTTTCCGAAACTAAATCAGCAAACAACACAAACTGCAAAGCTAATTTATAACCTACAACCATGGAGATTGAATACCCAGAGGGAGAAAACCCGAGTACTCCGAGAAATGTAACAAAAAGGAAAAAGAAGCAAATCCAACCCACGATTGAAGGAAAAAGAAAGAAAAAAAACAAACACCATCCGGGCAAAGTTATGCAATGCCATGTCATATTGGTAACTGAAAGAAGCACATAGATCGATATAATGTAGCATTCGAGGGTGATGTCTTACACCCAAGTATGAAGAAACGAATTAAAAAGGAAAAAAAAGTGAATAGGAAGCTTTCGAAGTTCTGAACAAACTACAGAAATTGAGCTAAAAGATTGCAAATAAAACACACACACCCACCTACTTAGGGAAAACTTAATGGGATCTGGAAAAATCACCTCAGAATCTCAGATCAGAGAAGAAGGCAGCAGCATTTAGTGTGAGAAAGTCTAGATCTTGGATCTGGAAATTGTATTTTTTCTTTTTCTCTTTAGTTTTGAGCGTAGTTACTACCAACAGGAGGAGGAGGAAATGCAAGTGGGAAAGGGTCTAATTTGAGCGGTTGATGTGATGAGATGGAATATTGAGTAGTGGTAAGAGGAGGAGCATGGCGGGACCCTTCAACGCGCGCACCATCACGCGCCTTTACAATAATTGTATTGACGGCATTTGTGTCGGCCGTACTGACCCAAACCCACAGGCCACAGGGCCAAAGTATTTTTCGGCCCGTAGGCCTTGCCGACAACCTTAAGACTAGGCCCACTCTTTCACTAATTCAACTCACATTTGCCTCTAAATACCCCTTAATTTCCCTTTTTATTTATTATTATTATTTCTTGTTTTAGAAAGCCCTTTTTATTTTTATAACTGCTTTCAATTATAAATACATTTGTCTTTACTTCTATGATTTTTTTATTACAATAATTATGGGGTGTTTAAAATTTGAATTTGACGCCCATTTAATTTGAGTGGCTCCACAAAATTAACTTAGTTGAAGAAAGTTGAGGAGTGCTTTCTCCTTGGCAAGGAGAAATTTTACCATTCGAAATTTTACCATTCCTTTTACCTTTTGAGTTGAGTGAAGGAAAACGTGAAAATTTTCTATTTTACGAGCTTTGCCAATCACAGACAAGAAACCAATTAGTACTTATGCAACTAAGAACAAATCTACGTCTACAAAGAAAGAAAGAGATAGTTAGCATTAAGAGCTTCTTATTAGGTCTAGTTTCTTAGAAAGCCATACGAAAAAATTGGACAATTTGAGGATGTACACTTGGCGAGATAGTTTAGTTGGTAGAGCATCAATCTTTGTCATAACCAGACTTCATATGTCGAACCAAGTCCAAGGAGATATGAGAGATATATTAGACCACTTGCTGGGACTATTACCATGTTATTAACTGATTCAGACTTAAATACAACTTTTTCTAATCCCACTGTACAACTTTTTCTAATCCCACCGGAGGGGATGCACTGACGCCTTAACGTCAACAATAATACTCTAATAAGCACATCATATTAGAGTCGACGGCTTTCACGCAGCTCAATCCTGGGTTTTTCTCCTTTTCTTTTTTGATATACCGCTTGTGAAGGAGCTGGAGGACTTGGACCCTTATGTATGCAAGATGATATCTTGATTTATTTAATTATTAATCATCAAGAACTCCCAGGTACCTTCAGCTAATATGATAAATTTAATTAATTGAGTTATGCATCATGACCTAGGTATCATGCATATCTTAGATGTGCCTTAGAAACTCACGCGGGGAATGAAGTGTGACCAGACTAGGCCTTTTCCAGGTGAAATCCCCTAGAGAGTGAAAAAAAATACTTTCGTTGTTGTGGAATAAGAAGCTAGCGGTATCCAAAATGCCTATACTAACCCAAATTCATTACTTCGATAGAAATATAGAATCAAAGGAAAGTAGCCTTTGTTTAAGATGAAAAAAAAACAATTGCAATTGCAGATTTCTCGATAGGCCAATAATGTAAATTTGTGGTTAAAATACTATTTTATTAGTCCTATATTTTCAAAATGTTCATTTTTGTCCAATTCTATCTATTATGGAAAATTTTTAATATAAAAGCATGGTTGTATTTAAAGAAATTCAAAGAAATATATTGAAAAAACTGAAATTAATAATAAAATTAAGAGACCAAAAGGGTCCATTTTTTGAAGTATAAATATCAAAACTAACATTTTAAAAGTAAGTAGAGACTAAAATGAACTAAAGTTGAAATGTTTGAAAATGAACTAAAGTTGAAAGTACAGATAACAAAATGAATCAAACCTGAAGAGACCAAAATAGTATTTTAATATGTACTGTATTATTATCATGTTAGCATTTTATAACTCTCCTCCCTTGTATTGATTTCTTTTTCTCCGATTATAATTTCATTTTTTTAACAATATAATCACTCTAAGAATACTCACGAGACATAATTTTAATTAATTAATTAAAATTAGAGCTTGATAAAAAAAAAAGTTACATAA
The DNA here is from genome assembly GCF_001995035.1 of Momordica charantia. The sequence continues at coordinate 2,643,652 of NW_019104492.1, forward strand.
ATTTTTAATTTAAGCACCTAAACTTAAAAAGTGAGGAGTCAAGTGTGTAAAGCATATTTGCAAAAGTTCTGCAAATACATCTTTGTCACTAAGAAACATTGCCTTAATATTCCCTTAATTCTAACTTCTTTACCAGACATTATGACATTGGGAATCAGATTCACATCAAAGTTTTTCTCAACTCTAAGTATTTCAAATATTCCAAATTAGGAATTTATTTGAAATCTTTTTAGTTGTTAGAATTATATTTTAAGCCTAATATCACATCTTATTTTAATTTTAAAAAAATTAAAGAAATAAAAAATAGAATTTTAAAACTAAATTTTCTAACTTTTAAATTTTGATTATTTGATAATACTTTTAAAATAGGTGGTAAACCAACTATGTTTATTAAAACAAAATAATAATAATAAATTATAAAATGAGTGCTTAATAACATTTATTTAATAAGGTTGAATTTTCACTCTTACATTTTCTTAACTATAACTATATTAAACTTATTATAAGATAGATGCATATTATCATCTTCAAGAAAGATAGAATATGTTTCAAAATTTCTATTCCTGTTTGTCAATTCTTACAAAATCTTGTACCCATCACTGTCCAAGTTTAAACTTATCTTATTTTCTACATTTTGTAAGATTTTATTTTATGTTTTTCCACACACACTTATTTTATTCTTTATACTACGGGATTTTACATTTTTATCCATTAAACTTCATAAAAAATGATTTTCATAAGTAGTATGCTAAATTGAATGTTATATTTGACTTAAGAGTATTAAGTAATAGTGTGACACTCAAGATAAGAGTAGAGAAAAATAGTTGCTCCTAAGTACACAAATGGATGAACCACCGTCAGATTACGAGCTACTAAACAAAAACACTTAAATAATTTATAAGTACCATTTTATACCACAAAAATGCATCTTCATCAAATGGCTTACAATTTTGTAGCTTTAACTCTCTTTATTAGCCTCTAGTGTCACAGTTTGCTGACGGAAAATTATGAAATGATAAAGAAAACATTGGTACTTCCTCAAAATAATATTTGACCAACGCTGTTCTCAAAAGTCAGACATCCAAAACTCACTTTAAAATCGAACAAATGCAGAAGTTTGAAGTACAAAAACACATATGAACCGCCTTCTACTTGAAGTACAATCCCAGAAACCAATACAAAAGAAGCTAAATATGCCAACCAAACCAGACCAAGTAACTAACCATACAGAATCTAAGCTGGAACAGAACATGAATAGCATGTCTTCTTTTTCCTGTCTCCGGGAATTTCAGTGCTTTTCCAGCTAGTTTCTGAAGCTCTTTATAATCCAACAACTGAAGAAGAAGAAGAAATTCTGGTACTGAAAATGGGCGTGGACTATAGCTGCTGCACTACAGGATTTTTCACCCGAATTGGGATAGTCGTTTTCTTGGTGTTGTTTGCCGGGTTGATGTCTGGCCTCACCCTTGGCCTCATGTCCATGAGCCTCGTTGAGATTGAAGTTCTTGCCAAATCTGGAAAGCCAAGGGACCGTAAACATGCTGGTGTTCTTCTTCATCCTTTCTTTACTTTTCTTTCACTTTCCTGCGAAATTTTTTTTGTCTTTTTTAATGCTTGTTATTGACAAAGATTTGGGAACCTCTCATTAACATAACATAACAGCAAAGATACTGCCAGTCGTTAGAAGACAACACTTGCTGCTTTGCACTTTATTGATCTGTAATGCTGTAGCCATGGAGGTATTTGTAAGCTGCTGGAAAATGAAGTTTTTTCCCATATTGTATCAGCTGAAAAAGTGTTCTTGGTTTTGTATTTACTTTGACAGGCACTTCCTATATTTTTGGATAGTTTAGTGACAGCTTGGGGTGCTATTTTGATTTCGGTCACTTTGATCTTATTATTCGGTGAGGTGATGTATCAAATTTTCATCTACTTCTACAAATTCTCCAATCTCAACTGAGAAAACAATCAAGTAGATTTCGACCAAAAGCTTAAGAAACTAGAACATGTTTTTTTGCTTTGTGTCTACAGATTATTCCCCAAGCTGTTTGTTCTAGATATGGTTTGGCAATTGGTGCAACAGTGGCTCCATTTGTGAGGATTCTTGTTTGGATTTGCTTTCCTGTTGCATATCCTATAAGCAAGGTAATTGCTTTCTTAACTCAGATTTGATTACTAAAGCAAATTTAGTAACAATTTTGGGCTAGTTTGATTAACCATCTTTTTCCAAAAAGACTGTTTATTCACCATACTAATCTAGTTTTAAAACATCTGTAGGAGTGCATTGCATAATCATGGCAAATGAAAAAGTTAGTAAACAAACATGAAGTTTAGAAACAGGAAAAACAATATTTAAGTCTCAATTCATGCAGTTTCCTACTTACTTTTCATGAAGAATGAATTGAGTTGCAGCTTTGGTCCCAAATGGGTGGCAACGAAACATCATAAAACCTGAAAGTTGATTATTTGATTTTGTTGACTCAGCTATTAGACCTTTCACTGGGAGAGAAACATAAAGCACTTTTCCGTAGAGCTGAACTCAAAACACTTGTGGATTTTCATGGCAACGAGGTATCTTGTCTCAAACACAAGTATCTCTCTGTGTCTCTCTTTTTCTCAATCTTCTGTGGCTGAGTTTAAAAAATGCAGGCTGGAAAAGGAGGAGAGCTAACACTAGACGAAACAACCATAATAGGAGGAGCATTGCAACTCACAGAGAAGGCCGCGAGAGATGCAATGACTCCAATTTCTGAAACTTTTGCCATCGATATTCATGATAATCTCGACAGGTTTAGTGCTAATCTCTGATCATCACCTTCACCCCAGAAAAGACACCAACTTCATTCTTCTTCTCTGCTCCATCCTAATAAACATCCTTATGAAAACAATGCAGCAACTTGATCAAGTTAATTCTGGAGAAGGGGCATAGCAGAGTGCCTGTGTTTTATGAACACCCTGCAAATATTATCGGCCTTGTATTGGTAATATCTATCCATGCTAAAAATAGTGATAATATTAACCCTCTTTACCTGATACCATCATAATTGAATTGTAGGTGAAGAATTTATTAACGATGCATTCACCAGATGGGGTGCCAATTAAGAACTTCCCGATTCGAAAAATTCCAAGGTACTTTACTTTATGTGCCTAACTTTTCTGCATACATGAAATTTTCTACACTGCAACCGATCTAAGTGAAGCTTATTGATCAATGGCAACCATGCATGTTGACCCCTATTAGCCATATGATTTTTAATCATTAGTAATGGGCACACTGCAGAATGAGAATTCTATCTAGATTTCTTGTTTACTTCCACAAGGCGTACGTCTGGTTGGATAATGATTTACATATGAATGAATGCCTCCTCTAAGCTATATGCTTAATCCTTTTTTTTTTTTCTTTTACTGGATACGATCATAAGAAACATTTCATTATCTCAAAAGGAATATAAAAGATTAGATGGAAAAGGGAAGATGTGCATTATACCCCCTCATTTAGTCTAATGAGATTACAAACATGCTCCCCAGTTGAGCTGAATTCAAAAGGGGGCATAGTTACAAAAAAAGAACTCTCATTTTCACTAAGAACCCAAACTTTCTTTATCAGGGTACCAGAAACAATGCCATTGTATGACATACTAAATGATTTCCAGAAAGGTCATAGTCATATGGCCGTTGTTGTAAGAGAAAAGGAAGATCCAGAGAAGTCCATTAGCAGAAATCAACTTGAGGGTAAGCATTTCCCTTCTGTTATCTATCTTCCCTGATCTTGTTCTTCATTTCCGACGATGATACATTTAACACACATGTGTACATACAGCTAGAGATGTGAAAGTGGACATGGATGGTGAAAATCAACCACAGGAAAAAGGTCTAAAAAGCAAAAGATCACTGAAAATGTTAAATACATTTGTCGATCGCAGTAATTCTTATCGGAGGTTCTCTGGAAGTAAGAAATGGTCCAAAGACTTCAACTCAGAAATCCTGCAGATTGCTGATGACCTGCTGCCAAAGCTCTCTGAAGAGGGGGAAGCAATTGGCATCATAACACTTGAAGATGTCATTGAAGAGCTTTTACAGGTAAAGCGCATCCTGCGTCTGAAGTTTTATCTTCCTATTAATGTAACAAAACTTGATTACCCCTTCATTTTTTGTTCCTTGCAGGAGGAAATCTATGATGAGACAGATCATCGTACTTAGAGATTGTTAGCTAAAAGCCAACATGAAGGAACTCTTCAAGCAGAATCATATAACCCTGCAAATATTGCTAAAGAGTAAACTGAAAAGTGAAATCTGGAGAACCGAATAGGCTTTTGTCATCATGAATTTTCATCCTATATAGAAACTGTACAATGAAGGAAGAAATTCCAAGTAGAAAAGGTTTTCCACATTGAAGAAAAAGTAGTAATTCTCAAGAACCTGAAGTGAAAAGTGAATTCTCACTTAAAAGCCATGTAAGAGCATTGAACTTGGCATATAACTTTTGCTCTGTTTGAAATTGATCTGAGTGCTTTTTGAACGAAGCTGATATAAAATTTGAAACTGTCATCTTCTTTATTAAAAAGAATAAACAATTGAAATGCATGCGTTTGAACCAAAATAACAATGTTGAGAAAAGAGAAAGATATCATATTAATAACGAAACACTAAGCAAAATCCCCATAGACCCGAATTGAATGACAATCTTATATATTTCAGTACTAATTTTTCAATTGCTGTACATATTAATATTAAGAAGAAAGGCTTATACCTCAAGTTTGATTAAGAATTCAGACGTTAAATACAATAACAGCATTTGGAACCAATCTTGTCGTTCTGGCTAATGTTGGGTCATTTGATTAAAAGATAACAAGAAAATTTTAATAGAGTTAAGGTCCATGCGAATTGTTGTTCTAAGAATGTTAGATCTTTCATTTCTTTGCCTCATTATATTCTAGATGGATAACCATTTTGTAAGTTGTTTTTTTCGAGCAATATTCTTTATCTTCTTAAACGTCTGATTATCCTTGGCTTATCATTTTCCAAATGAATGTGTATGGAACCACTTGTGGCCTATTTCCTTGATCAATCGGGCAATGATCACTGCAATATATTGCTCACGAACGAGCACCAAGTAATTATTTTTCAAGCCTAATACCTCGTGAAAAGAGAACCAAAACCACCTCCTAGAATAATCGACAAAATCATTGATTGATTCAGCAAGGTTTGAGCTTTGATCGAAGGGTTTTGGTTTGATTCGGAAAATGAAAGAAAATCAAATGTATAATTGTAAATTGTAATAAATTAACTCGGTCTATGAATGAGTTTGACTATGTCAATTTTATAATTCTCAATAAATTGATTCAGCAATTTACTTAGCCTAGTTATCTTCTCTCTTGAATTGACCAAGTAATCTGGAGGTTTGATCATGGCCTCACTTACTTAGCCTGGTTCTCCCCTGAACGCTTCGCAGAACACAGATACATGGAGATTTTACTCTTTTTAAATCCTGCCGCTTCTTCTTCCACTACTAATCCTCCATTAATCTCCGCTATTTTGTCTGCAGCTCGGAGTACTCGACGTTCAAGTATCGATCTAATTCTCACTTTGTTTGTGACGTTTCTGGTTCCGTAAATCGGACGAATCGCACAGAATAATGGACGAAATTGAGGCTCTGACCGAAAGTCTAGGTTTAAAATCGTCACGGAAAGGGGCTCCAATGGCAGCCTCAAAGGCACAGAATTCCAGGTTCAGTGCGTCGGCAAATTCGGATTTGGATTCGACTCTTAAATCTTCATTTTCATCCGGAGTAGACGATGCCGATGTGTTGTTGGATCGTCGGAATAAGAGCTTTTCGAAGGAAATCGACGATTTCTTTCGATCATTTGAAACTTCTAACTCGGAGCAGAATGCTACGATTGGGGAATTTTCGGACGAGGGTGGAGGTGGAGTTGCAGCAGAAGATTGGGCCTCCTGTGAAGAGTTGATTCCGGGCTTTGGTGGAAACTCCGGGCCCAATAGCCGGTTATTATCTTTTTTCTGTTTCTTTTTGTAGAACAAAAAAGAAATGTCAAGTCTTTTTAGATGTCTAGTTTCAAAACCAAGAGAGAGATAAAAAATAATTTTTCAAAAAATGACTTGTCAAGTATTTAATGCTTACTCCGATAAGTATTTCTTCTAAGAAAGGGGAAGTATTTTCCTTTTGAATAAGATTATATTTTAAATGAATTTTTTCTTATTTGTTAATATTTTAAATTTTGTGTTTATAAAAACAATTTTGGAGTAAAATCATCAGATTTGATTAGGCTTCAAAATTAATTATAGATTAGATTTTAATTTCACATTCAGGTATTGTAATCAAATGACATAATAATATTAACATGATGTCTTTTCACATTTCTAAAAATATTGCACCATGCAACTTTTTTATATATAAATACGACATGTTAGATATCGCCAAAAAAAAACAAAAAAAATCCACTTTTAATCACCAATCATTTGTTGTTTCCAAAATTTTTAGCTAATTTTATGCATGCAGAATTCTGAGTTTTTTTTTTTTTTCATTTTTTCATTTCGAATCCTTTACAGAGAGGATGAAGAAGAAGGCAAACGTCCCTTGAAATCTACTGCTCATCACTCCATATTCAATTCGGAGTCTTCTCCATTGTTCTATGAACAAATTGGCGAGCTCCACAATTCATCAAACTTAGCTTCCTCTTCATTTGGGTATTCTCAGGCTAATGGTATTCTTGTTAGCTCTTTTTGCTTCCTAAATTTGTTTGTTTGAATGATGTTATTCTTAATCTTAACTACTGATTTCGTAGATGCTGACGTGGATCGTTGGGCCTTAGGAAAGCAGGCCAATCTTCGTGCATTGCTCTCCACCTTACATTGTGTGAGTCACCTAATATTTTTGGGTCTCGGCTTATAGTTTTTGTTTGGCCTGCATTTGGCTGTTTTTACTAGAATTGCTTATTATACCCACACTTGGCATAAAAAATAAAAATTATTAAAAATGACTTGTGAAGGCTATTAAAAGTGGTTTTCAAAATTTGTAAAAAACCAAAAGACTAAAAGAGTAATTTAAGAGATGAATGTGGAATAATGGGTGCAGGTAGTTGGAGATGAATGTGGTTGGAAGGCAGTTTCAATGGCAGATTTGGTAGCTTCTTCCTTAGTGAATAAGTTTTATAAAAAGGCAATGTTGTGCGTTCATCCCGATAAGCTTCAACAGAGAGGTGCCAAGTTTCAGGGCATGAAAGTTTTTCATATTCTCAAGGTACCTATCCCAATTCTCAACCCCAATGCAGTTTGAATATGGCTTAACAATTGAGTAACGGGCCCTTTCACCATCAACAACTTGTCTAAATAGGTTCAACTATAACTTCTTTTTCTTTGCTTTTTTCTAATCAACTTTTAAGTTCACCATTTACTTTATCCATTTATTTACACAAAACAGGAAGCTCATAGCAAGTTCAGCAGGGAGGAACTCTCGCATAGATAATACCTATTTCAATTTCACTGAGAATTGTAGACAAAATGGAGGGCAAGCACGACAACCTCTAAAATGGGTACCTTACAAGCTTTACTTCAGCACGTTTTTGGGCCAGGAGTTTCATATTGGGCTTCCATCAGAACTCTGGGCTGTGGTCCATAAGTTTCGAGGGTCGTGTTCTGGGTCCTTTCAGAAGAAGCAACAGTTACAAGCTGATGACCGTTCCAAAAAAAAAAAACATTTACGAGCTGATGAACGCCAATTTTACTTCATTTTTTTCCAATCAAAATCACTATGATAGAATTACTTAATGAAATATCGCTACTATTATAATTGGGTAAATGGCCACTAAACTATAATTTACGACTACTTTTCAATACTAAATTGGAAATACAAAATTGTGTGATGCCCCGGCTATTGGCCATTCTGAAGCGACAAGCCAAAGAACATTAAATCAGGTAGATTTTTTCTTTTTGTGACTGTTGTTTTTATCATCATTTTTTCCTTCTCTTTTCCCTCCACCTCTGCGAGATTTCTTTGGAGCCTATTTTGAAACATACAGAAACCAATCGGATATCAACAATCAGTAGAGTTCACTAGGGTTAGCGGACGATCAAATTGTTGAAACAAAGCAAGAGAACCATTAGCAATCACTATCCTGAGATTTTCGTTGATTGTAAATGAATCAAGATTGAAACAAGCAGTCATACCTCAGCAGAAAATGATTTCAGTGGGTCTTTATCTTTCCTAAATTTTCTCTTGAACCCATGCCGACGACCAGACTGCGTATTTCCCATTGCTGCTCTGGCAAGTTTGATAACTTTGCTGGCTTCTTGAGTTACTGGGTCAACAAGATAGTCGGGTACATCACGCAGGTGTGGAGCAGGGGGATTCTTGCTGAGAATCTTATCGTGTTTCAACAAATCTGCGCAAGAAAGTCCAATCAAATTATGCAAGCATAAATGGGTAACTGTCGGTACAAACAACTAAAACTACAGCAAAATATGTTACCCAAGTCCCTTGGATTAGCTTCGAAATGGGCTTTCAATCTAAACAGGAAGCAGAACGAGAAAACAAATTTGAAGTTAGTATATGGATGCAAGTATGAGCATAATAAACCTCCTACTTTACAAGTTCAATTGGTTTATGCACACGAAAAGACATGTGAATGGAGGTTAAATGAAAATGATTTCAACTTGTGTTGTGTAGCAATTGGCAAATAATTTTCTTGGGAAGTAATGTGTACAGAAGTGTACCATTTTTCATAAATCTAGAAAAGTAAGAGAAACAACTTACTTTTCAGAGTTGAGAATCTCATTCCTCAAATCCAGAGCCCGAGATTCTCTAACAGCAATTTTTGTCACACTCTTTGAAACATCCTGCAAAGATACGATGAACACATCAATCATGACATAGTTTAATATTTAAATGACCATCCATAGAAATATGCTGATGTGCATAACACAAACCTCGGCTCTATAACGTAAAGACTCTACTGCATTCTTAGTAAGTAATGGAAACGGAACAATAATGTCTGTATCCCCATCAGCTCTTAGAAAAGATTGTATTTCTCCAAAAATATCCATGTCATCTGGAGAAACCTATCACAATATATATATATAGTGAGAGAGAGAGAGAGAGAAAATCAGCAAGTACTAATGAGATGTCAACACTGACATAGGGAAAACTTGCAGTTCAATTTACCAAGCGCACATTCTTCATGGGAAAAAGAGACAAAAATAAGATAATTCATTGTCAAATACACAAGATCACTAGCTGTGATAAATGATGTAGAAGCAGCCAAAGAGGTCAATAGTGTGGGTAGTAGTCATGATTAACGGAGTTCAATATTAAACATGCCAGAACAACAAGAAACATAAGAACAAGAACACACCACACCTCTCAAAGAAAATGTCAAGTAAATAATCACTACAATGACATGAAGTACTAACAGTATCTCAAAATACCAACCAGTGAGATAGAGGCACCAGTATTATATGCTCTTCCAGTACGTCCAATACGGTGTACATATCCTGCTGCAGTTGGAGGCAACTCAAAATTTATAACCTGAACAGATGGCAGTGAAGCAGCTGTTAAAAACTTACTTGAAACTTGATAGTAAGGCCATCAAGCAGAAGTATTTGCAGCTGACGAGACTGAATAATATCATACAAGACATCATTTATGAAACATGATTATTGATAGTTCACATCATAAGAGGAATTATATGCGTATTACTAATTAAATTTTTTTTGTGTGCATTATACACATTAAGAGATCAAAAGGCAATAATTTAATTGACCAAGTCATACAACCTCTCCTCTGCCATGGATGATGGAACAAAAGATTCGCAGACAAACAAAGGATTCAGTTCATTAAAATTCTACCACTTTTGAAATACCAAGTACCTTTAGAATAATTGACATTTTTTTATCAATATATATTTTTGGGCTGTTAGATAAACACGAGAGAAAAGAAGACTGATTTGCATACTGTGTAAACATTTTTGAAGTCAATTCCTCGTACTACTCCAAATTCGGAATCTATTTTTTGCTTGGAACGTTTTCTGGACTTTCGTTTATCAATATTATTCTCCTCACTGGCTTCTTTTTCTTTTGTTTGACCGTCATCAGTTGCAATTAAATAATCAAACAGCCCAGCATTAAACTCCTGTCGAGTCAAAAAAAAAAAGAAAAATGGACACCAAAATCGTCAATAAAACATGTATATTAGGTCAATAACATAACAAGATTGCTAGGTTGTCATTAGATCATCTCTTGTACATTGTACAACACTAAGCTTCTATAAATAGGCATACCTCGAGAATATGGAGGCGAGAATTCTGTGGCAACTCAGCATTTAGAACAGCAGACTTAATTCCAAACTGCATGAGGTAAGCAGCAAATCAACTACTAATAAATTTTCTGGTGAGCACCTTGGATGGGTGGTGAGGGGGAGTATTCTTTGAAAATATAAGGACATGAAATTGAAATACAAAGAAGTTAATACTCTTCGTCAAGTAGTCAGTTAACGTTAACATGTTACATGAAATGACTAAAGAATTTAAAGAGAATTAGATAATTTATTTTGAAAAAGAAAAAATATGAAAGAAGTTACTGCAAGGAGAAACAAAAGTACATAAGAATGATCCAGAAATCATCTGCACTATATGGTAACATAGTACAAAGTATACGTAGAAGATAGGAATCATATAAATAAAATATAGATCAAAACACGTTTGTTAAGAACAATATTTCAAAAGGGGGAATAGAAGAAAAAAATGAACAGGATGGAAGCATTAAAAGAGCCATTTACCTTCTCCAGAAACAATTTCAACCTGAAGCCCATGTCAATGGTATTTGTGAATATGAGAACTTTTTTCTGAACCAAGTCCAACTTTAAGAGTGAAAGAATATGAAGCAACTTGTCTCGAGCATCACATGAGATCTTGTAACATTAAAAAAACACACACACAAATAAATACAGTGTCGTGGATACTTTTCAAACACAAGTTCAATCAGTAGGTAGAGACCAAAGAAAATTAATATGAATAAAAAAAAAATTGAACACTAAACAATATTTAAGTCGAGGAAATGAAGTTATATAATGCGAACAAAGAATATCAAAATCAATATGAATAAAAACTGAAATTTGTCCAAAAAATTATGAAAGCTTAATTTTTAAAAATGTGATGATTTCACATTCATAGATACTAGTGTAGATATGTTCACTTCAAGGGCAACAAAAGTTTCACTAAAGAATAATAATAGGAAGATATTTAGCTCCTTACTGGTCAAAACTAATCTTATCCCAACCACCATTGAAAAATTGAAAATTAAGAGAAAAGAATGTAAAAACAGACTTTTTTTAAAAATAATGAGCCGTCACTTTTTCAATGGTGGTAATTACCGGTAAAGAGGCAAGTATTTTTCTTAACAATATCACATTATTTCATGATAAGCACAATGCAATTTTACCCAAAATTGTTGAACATTTTTTGGAATTAGATCATCTTTGATATCTCCCACTTCTGGCAAAGTCAATATGAAGGGATTATGCAGGATCAACTTCTTCAGTTTTTCAACATCATCACTGTCAAATATAAAAAGACCAAAACAAAATATCATCATTAGTTGATTAAAAGAATGAATAAATTTTCATAACCAATGATTTAAGATAAAACTCAATTAGGCTAATTTTAAACAAGATAAAAGCTTAGAAAATGAAATGCAAGTACATGTAGCTTTCCATAGACAACATATGCAAGAAAGAAAACTAAACATAGGAACTGCCATCAAGTTAACAACATTGTCAACAAATGACAGCAAGCCTTTAAGATTACATCTGCCAGCAGTCATCAAAAAATCTAGCTTGAGAAGAGTAGTGAAAATAACAACCTTGATGTAGCTGACATAAGAAGGCATTGACAGGATCGGGGAATATGAGCTGCAAAAGCTTTTATGTCGTCTTCATAGCCATATGACAGTAGCAAATCAGCCTGGAAACAAATATAAATCAATGTATCAACCAATGCTTAAATCCTAGAAAAGTCACAATTTTCAATATCTAAAATCCTCACATTAGAGCTTTTGCAAGTAGTTCGAAGAGAAATAAAATAAAAAGAAACCTTGTACCGAAAAAATTAAAAATTAGAAAGAAGCCTTCATGGAAAACTATCCACCCACAATTCTTTAAAGCATCTCCACCATGTATACTTGATAACCAATTTCCATAAATTCCAGAATTTGCAACATAACTATACACATTAATTTCATCCACACTGTACCCATCTTTTTTTCTTCATTTTCTTCTTTCTTTTCTAAAGCATCAGCCTACCTAAAGAACATTTTTAAGAAGAAGAATATACCACTCCCTCGAACAAGCTAAAAGTACCATTGCTTTTTTTTTTTCTCTCTTTCAGTGATTTTAAAATTGAACAACTAACATAAAACAGCATGTACCACCAACCCTTGATAAATGGAGAAGCGGGACATGCTGATCAAATTATTACCATAATTTTACCTCATCAAGAACGAGTAATTCAAGTGATTCATTAATGGAGGTTGGTTCGAGAACACCAGCAGACAAGCTTTTGGGGATGCAAGCAGGCGTAGCAACAAGTATACCAGGTGGTCCTGCCAATGCTGTCCGCTGCAAGAGACATTAACCTAATAGATTCAGTATTCAGTGGTATAATAGGCATAGCCTCAATCACCTTGCTACATCTAATAGTGTATTTCAGAATCCATTCCTTCCTATGTACTTCTGTAAACAATAATGAACCTGAACCAACCAAATCAGAATGCGACATGCTGCTTGTCAATTGAGCAACTTTCACTTGCACTCGACAGGATTCAATGAGCGATGAAATTTCCTTATAAACCTGTATGCATAGTGCACACATGAGTAAGTAACTGGTCAATCAATGAGATTAAACAAAAAAAATTCCGGCCACCTCCCCCGGATCCTTCCCAGATGCATTGGCAGAATAGCATACCTGCTGACTTAGCTCTCTAGTCGGAACCAGAACAATTGCACTCGGAGCTGACTTCGTCGTCGTACTAGAAGCAGCAAACAGCTTCTGAAGCAACGGAAGAAGGTATGCGAAAGTTTTCCCCGAACCAGTCTTCGCCCGAGCCACCACATCCTTACCTTCCTGAATCGTCATAATAATAAATAAAACGTCACAAAATGCTTCCTTAACGGGGTTGAAAATAAGGAAGACATCGCAAATTAAAATTTGAAACCCTATTTCCTAAGCAAGAAAGGACGCCGGTTAGAAAAATGAAAACAGAAACTAAAATGCAGCAAACGCATGATCAAGTTTGTAGCATTTAACAGTGGACCGCCTCTCCCACTCGTCAGGGATCGCAGTTCTTCCGGTGAAAGCAACAAATACCAAATGCGTACCAAAATTAACGGAATTGCAACTCGTTGAATAGGTGTTGGCTTTTGAATTCCCTTCTTGATCAGCGCGCGAACAAGACGAGGGTCCAACCCAAGTTCTTCGAAACTCAGGTCATCTTCTTCGCCTTCCTTTTCCTCCTCATGTTCAACAACTTTGGGAAGCTTCTCCATGCTATCAGTATCAATCAACCAATAACAGTAGATTCAATGGAAAAGAAGCCGAAACTGTCGAGGCGCAGGGGGTTACATAGGGTTTTAGGATGGAACTCGAGAGCCGGGCGTCGCAGAGGAGCAACTTGGGACATGGATCGGGTCGAAAGCCCAGTTGAAGGCGTGAAGCCCGAAACACTGGCCCAAATTTATTGAGCCCAGTTGGCCAATTTTCCGATGGAATAAGCCGCACAGCAGTTGGCTCGTGGTTGCGGCGCGGCTATGATGTTGGAGTTGTTTGGGTTATTCAAATGTTCAAAAATTACTATAAAATAATTAGAAATAATTGTCAAGCAGATTTGAATACCGTCACCCACCAAAATTTCCGCAGATAACGTCAAAAATGCTATATATTAAACGCATATATTCATAGATGCCGCTCACCTACTTTAGACCATTCGATGCTTGAATACATCCCTCGTGAATTTTATCCAATAAGGAATTCCTCTACTTTGTTTAAAGCAAGGGAATTCCTCTTCTCAAATGCAAAAAATTAAAATTGGAGGAAGATCCTACCCAATGAGATGGAAACGTATGGGATTTCAAATAAACCAATGAGTTTCCTTACTAAGTACTCATGTCAAACTTCGAATTTTAAAATAAGTAAAACTTCATATATCATATTCAACTTTCAACCAAAGAAAAAAAAACTGATATTTTGTAACTTGTCCAATTTTGTTGTAACTTGTAGAGTTTGACTTCCTAATGGGAAAGAAATAGATAAAGTGACGAAGATTGGATTGAAATAGTAATTTTTGATATAGTTTTTGGCTAGCAAATAGTGTTTTTTTCTCCTTTATAAGATTGCACTCATAATTAGAACTATGTATCATGTCTATTTTTTAACAATTACAATTTTTTTTTAAGTTAAACGATATGTGAGGGCGGAAATTTGAACATTTCAATCTTTTGGCACATGACTTAATCAATTGAGTCGTCCATCTATTATATTGGGCACAATACTTATAATTAATAACAAAACTTTTCACGAACAAATTAAAAAGAAAAAAATTGAACAAATTGAGTTAAGAAAGGGAAGAAAGCCCAAAAGAGACAACTCCCCATAATGGAGGGCCCAACCCAGGCCCAAGAATGGGTGGCAAATGGGGCCTAACTCATGATGAAATGCATGCCATTCTCGGAAGAAAGAGCCATTAATGACGGGGAATGAAAGCATGTTTGACCCCTCTCTCTCTCTCTCTCTCTCTCTCTCTCTCTCTCTCTCTCTCTCATTTCATATCATCTCCTCCTTTACTTTCGGTGTGAAGTTTGAACTCTCTTTATTCAATCACACTCAACAGATGACTTCTGTTTGTGCTTCTGATCATGAAATACACACAGTCGCTGGCCCACCCAACCCCTTCCTTCCAATTACCAACTTCTTTCTTTTTTTATAAATACCAACTTTTCAACTCTCTTTTTTCAAAATCCATTTTTCCCCTTTACTTTACACACCAAGCACGATACAAACATTGTTGGATACTTGTCTAATTCTGGCTCTTGTTGGGATTAAGGAATTGGGAAGAATATTTGCAAATTTTGGAATCAGTTCCATTCCATTCATGCTTTCTGTTTCTCTTTTGCTTCTTTTTCTAATTCCTTTTACCCCACTCTCGCATCAGTAAACTCCAAAGTTGTTACTATTCAACGACGGTTTTGTATCAGACAACTTCAATGAATAGCCTTTGAGTCAACAGTACTACAACTGACTCCTCCAAATTTCAATTTTCTCGTTCCATCTCTCCATCCAGACCACAGATCAAATCTCCCTAAAATCTAACTACAATGTTTGATGACACTTCAGCTAGAAATAGAAGTTTAATTTTTTCAAATTAAAGTTGTCCAGGTCCAACTCAGCAGACAAACCCAGTAATAATGTTGCCACCTCAACACAATAGTTTTTCCCCTCCTTGAGATTTTGTAAGAACAGACATGTGCAGTTAAAAAGGCAAGTTGTTTGTGAGTCTGTGACATTATTATGGTATGGCACTTCACAACAAGCTATCAACAGTGTTTTGATTTGTAAGGAAGGGGAAAAATGGGTATTCTCTGACGCCATTGCACAGTAGTGTCAAATAACGGTATGGCTTAAATTCAAGTAAGGCCCAGACATTCAGAAAAGAAAATTTGAAACAAAGAAAATGATGGGTGGGGAGAGGAGGTGAGTAAGTGAGTGACTGAAGCGACACTGCACTACACTACGCTACAACCAACACTACACTACAACAGAAAAAAAATGGTCAACAGAGGAAGGGAACAAATTTGACCAAAAGAATTGGGAAACAGACAACTTCGTGAGCACAACATAGGCTGTGTGTGTTGGGAGAAGGAGGGTTAAGCTAATGGCAACTGAAATGAGGCGAGAGGGGTGAGTGAATTGAGGACAATTTCCCTTTTTCATGTGGATTTTTGTTGGTTCCCCTGCCGAGCTCCAACATGTGTGATAATAATTGCTTCTTGTCCTTACGCACACTATACAACATTACCATGTAAAGAAGTTTTTATGCCTTTGTGTTTCAGACAGCTTGAGAAGATGCAGTAACTGTTTGAAGCTGGCACGGCAGAATTAAATTGTGTATGCAGAGACGAGGCAGTATATATAAAGTAGACTAAAAATGAGAGAGCATCTTAATATTAACCAATGGGTTTTATACATTGTCGATTGTTTTGGGGAGAAAATAGCCAAAAAGGTGAGAGGGGAAAAATGGAACAAAAAAGAAAAAAAAGATCCTCTACGATGTTGAATCGAGAGGGCATCTTTCAACTAAAAAACGGAAAAAGAGTACTAGACCATAGCTGGTTTAGGGAGAAGAAAAAAGGAGAAAGTGGGGGGAAATGGTATATACCTGAACAGAAAATAATTGAAGATTTACAGCTCATTAATCTCTGATGGGGGAGCTTGAAAATGGGTGATTAAGATCAATAATCGGGCATGAGCTGACTAATTTTTCCTTCTTCAACCACCATCTTCCGCTCGGTAATTTTCAACCATATACAAACGGCGGTGAAGCTTAGAACCAAGCTGACGAGGCCACTCCCCAATCCGATTCCAACAATGGCGATGACGGAGAGTCCCCTGTTCTTCAATGGCGCCAAAGGGTATCCGTAGAGATCCTTGTTGCCTTCAAAGGACGAGGCATTAAATT
>NW_019104492.1:2682508-2698293 GCF_001995035.1 Momordica charantia
GCTTCTCGCTGAAAGTGATTTTGCATCTAGCCTACTACCCCATTGTTTATTATTATTTTTTTCCCATAAAAAGTTTTAACTGGAAGCAGAAAAATTCACCCATGGATATTTAAGCCGGTAAATTCATGAACCTTCAGCTATGATGCGTGGAGATGATTCTGTTTACGTCGTCTCTCACTCTACATATATGTAGTTTTCAACTTTATAAACTCTATAAATATTGGTAAATTGTATTCACGTTTTATGACATCAAAGTTATCTTTTGTAAATATATTTATTTTAATTGATTTTTGTGTCAATTTTTTTAACCAGAAAAACTATAAATTTATTTTTTAGTCTTTTTAGCATGAAAAAAAAAATCAAGTAACGCGCGTGGAAAAAAGTCCATTATGCCTCATAATTAATTTAATGATTAAAAAAAAATTAATTCACGATTCAGAGCCACTAAAGTGAGCATAGCTTAGCGGTAATTAGTATATATTTCAAATCAAGAGATTGTGAGTTCGATCTCCCACCCCACATGTTGTATAAAAAAAATTGTTAGAGCCAAATTTAGTAAGGTTATATGTTAAATTTGTATATCCAATAAATATGTGATATCAATTTTACCTATTTATAATTTGTTACATTAGGTATATGTAAATATATATTTTTCAAGCCTCACATTTGTAATATTTTTAAATTAGACGCTGTGAGTGAGAAGATGGAGGTTAGAGATTTTAGTTAATGTGGGTGAGTTGATTAGTGTATATTTGAGTTTTATTATTAATATTTCTTTACTCTTCTTATAATCCCTATTTTGTTTTCCCTTTTTTGATCTCCTTTTGCACTCATGTAAATACTCATAAATTAATTAACGTTCTATGATACTTTTTCCCCCTTTGGTCTAACATTTGGCATCTCTAAATGTAGTAAAATTAAGTCTCATGCTTATTAGTTAGAATAACTTGTGACAAAAGCTCTAGTCTTTTTTATTTTTTTAAGGAAAAAGGTAGCTATAGTCAAATTTTGTGGACTAAAACATGACCTATCAAAGGCCTGCTTGCACTGACTAAAGTGTAATGGGGTGCATATATGCTAATTAATTATTTGAATAAAAACATCAAACATGTATCAATAATACAACTATAATTCAATCATGTAGATAACCCTTTTTTTAAATTTGCATGCCACCTAATATATAGATATTAAATTCCTAATTACAATCTTTTAAAACATAAATGGTTCACTATAGTAATATTTACAAGATCGATCAGTGTCGAGACATCAGTTAAAGATGGAAACGTTGGACTAGGTATTATCAAATTGTAGCTTCAATTCGTTTGATCAGTTCAGTGGAGCTTGCTAGAACTTTAACACTCAGAGAAGACATAAATTTAGCAAGGAAGTTAGGCATCACACAAAATCGACTCCTCAATCGTTGATTAATGAGGAGTTTGAGGGGTGGAATATAGTTTTTAAATCAAAGCAATTTACAAAGTGGTTGGTTGAGTTGAATATATATTTTGGAAAAACATTATTAAACAAAATTAGACAGTCTCAATACAGAATTGAAACCCAACGAATGGAGTTGAAATTTTATCCGACAAGGAGCGTAGGAGGGAGAGAGAGAAAGAGACATCCCTTGTTGTGTTGAAAAGAATAGAACATAAAGAGGATAATGGTAGAAATGAATAGAGTAGAATAAAGGAAGGTTGCCTGAATTGACCACACATTGTGGCTTAGCTTATAGGTTTTTATGATACACATTAATGCCCAGACTACCTTCAATGCCTTTTTCTTTTGGGATTATGCTATAATTAATGCTCCATTATTATCTAACCAATGCTTATAAAAATTTTCATATTCTTTCCATTTTCATGCTGATGGTGATGCACCCATCCATTCACTATTTATATACATCTCTGCATTCTTCTTTAAATTTCTTGGAAAAATAAATATTCATTTTTTATACCTTAATTTAGTAAAGGGATGAATTTTTTAGTGTTGCAACTTTTATTTAGACTTGAATAAGTGTTGTAATTTTTATCAAAAAATTAATCAGAAGGGTCTAATGTGAAATTTATTCAAGTTAATTCCATAATTGGAGACTTTTTTAGATCTTTCAAATTTTTTTTTTCTTGAAGTCAGTGGGTGGATAGGATGAAAGGGTTTTTTTTAACACTTAATTGAAGCTTAGGGTAAAGGTTAAACTAAAAAAAGAAGGTAAAAATTGAAAATATTTTCTAAAATTTTTATATTCTTTTTAAAATTCAACTTCTTTACGAGAATGATCTTTTGAAACCAACCCTAAAAAAGGGTAAAAAGAAGAGTTGCATTGGGTTTTATTCTAATACATCCACCACTCAGTTTGGCTCATAATTACACCCAATGCGCAAACTCACCTCTACCATTATGCACAAATCACAATGGCAATGCCTTCTCTTTCTGTTAATATTTGATTAAAAAAAAACTACACTACACTGCATTTAGCCTTTTTAATGGTAAATTTATTTCAACCTAGCTAGGGCTCACAATTCTATAATTACGAGATAACATATATGCAAATTAAATATTCCTAATATAATATTTGATATCTTATTTTGATCTTTTCCTCTCTAAGTTGTGTTTTGTTTTTATGTAATTTATTATTGGTACAATTATTGAATGATGACCTAAATCTTTTCAGAAATAGGATGATGGTTGGATATTTTTTCAATTTCTGTCTCTTTCAATTTAATTCCTTAAATTTTAACATTTTACAATTTAATCTTTTGTCGTTTGTTAAATGTTGAAATGGGTTAACAACAACATATGCATGATATTCAACAAGTTTGGCGGAATTTAGAGTAGAAAAAAGGTTATAGGAAAGTTTCTAATTCCTCTTCTATTAAAATTTTAAGAATTTGGTAGAAATTTCTAGTTTTCTTTCCTTGGAGATCTTTGTTCTCTTCAATATTTCTACCCATCTACTAAATTAGTAGATTATGCCATGTAAGTTTAATCTCGGTCAATTGTAATATTTACCAAATGATGAACTAAATTGAAAAATATTAAAACATAAGTGATTAAATTGAAACTTGAAGACTAAATTGAAAAAAACTCTCAAATATATATTTTTTATTAGAAAAAAAAACTCTCAAATATTAGAGTGGAAATATACGTTTAACATAAAAAATATATAGTGTGAATCACTATATCAACGTATCAATCTGAAATAGTAAATATATTATTCGAAGGTTTTGGAGCACTCGGCCTATTACAAATAGTGCTATTTTTTGTTTAAATATTATTTTGATAATTATACTCTCAACTTTAGCTTATTTTGGTCAATGTATTTTTAAAGTTCATAATTTGGTCTCGGTATTTTCAACTTTTGTTCATTTCAATCCATATACTTTAAAACGTATGTTTTGGTTCGTATATTTTTAAAAGGCGACCATTTTGGTACAAAACTTTAACAAAAACTTTTATATATAATAGAAATCTTTAAATACATATTTATGGCTACATTTTAATCAATTTATTGAGTAAATATCATGATAAAATTTTGATCAAAATCAATGAGGTAAAAAAAACGAAATGACCAAAATGATTCGTAGTGTAGAGACTAAAACGAGCATTTCGAAAGTACATGAACTAAAATAAACAAAAATTCATAATAGGATAATCCAACCATTTAAAAGTACACAAATTAAAATAAACTAAAATAAGAAGGATGTAGATAAAAATAATGTTTAATTAAAATAAACTAAAATAAAAAATATATTGGTAAAAATAATGTTTAAATCTAAATTTTAATTTTTTTGAAAACGAAATGATTAGGTCTCTTTCCCCACCGTCCCTAGCAATAATTTGTATAATGTGTTTAACATCTTTTATTCTCCTCCTGTCAAAGTCAATGTGGTTAGTCAAAAGCTGCAATCGTAATTGTTTTATTAGAATTAGTATCTTTAAAATAAATGTTAGACGTGACATTATTCCAAATTTATTATTCATCTTCACGGCTACTAACTGAAAAAAAAAATAATAAAGAGAGAAGAAAAAAAGTATGACATTGAGGCGGGAGTGGGATAAATTTCAGTCCCCATTCTCATTTCTCACTCCAATTTTCCGTCTTTTATTTTTTTAATTTCAAGATTCATTATTTAGAAATTTAATCCTTTATTAAGAAAGTTCATTGTGTTTTAAATATTTGAATAGTTTTTATTAATGCATGAATACAAAGTTTAATAAACATATAGCATAATTTTAAAAAATATTAGATGATTACGGGTCAAAATTAGAGTGGGTAGTAAATTTATCACCATCCCTAAAATTAAGTTGATAAGAAAAAAATATATTTTGGATTAGAAGAATAAATAATTGTTATCCATATTTAGTTCAAGTCGAGAGGATTTTAGAAGTCTAGATTTGTGTAAAATATAGTTTGAAAGCATGGATTGATTTACCTTGTATTTGTATTGGGTAAAAAAAAAAGTTTTATAAACTGGTCATATGTATTAGAAATCTAAAATACACTCAGTCAGATTAATAAGTTTTTTTAAGTACAATATGTAAGGAATAGATTCGAATTTGCAACTTTTTGATTCGAGATAGGTGACTTATGTAATTAAGTTATGCTTAGATTGACTTCTAATTAATTTGAAATAACCTAACTTAAAAGTTTAAGTTAAATTTTTGATTGTTAATGAATTTTATAAAATATATTTTAAAAATCATAAAAGGTCATTTTCAAACTTGTATTTTTTATTTTTTAAACTTGTCTAAATTTTCAAAAAGTATTTTTAAGGAGCATAGGAAGAAAAAAGGAAAGAACACACAAAGACACAAACTAGTTTATTTTTGAAAAAAATAGGTACCAGAGATGAGAACATATATCTCATAGCTTGAGAAGCATTATAATGTTGTCTTCATAACTGGCTGAAATTAATAATGTTCTGTATATATATATATATTTTTGCTATAATAATGTTTTGCATCTAAAATATGTCTATTTGGAGTACTATAAATAGATGACTATGTCAAATGAGTGCACATGTCCTGCTAATTTAATATATTGACTACTTAGTATAAATAAACTATTTAGTTTTTAAATTAAAAAATTAATCGCACTATTTCATTGAATGAGTCTCACCATATTACATAATTAAGAATTGAATGATTGTGCTTATTTTATTAGGTTTTTCCATCATAATATAATGCAATTTTATTATCTTCCATCATTTGCGATTGTGTTGTATACTCTTTTTTTTTTTTTTTTTTTTATCCCAGTAAGAAAAGAGATTATTAGACAATATAACATTTCGTAAGCAATTGGGATAAAATTGGCAATTCACATGTTAAAGAAAATGAGGTGAATAATGAAATTCTATACTAGGGGGGCCAGTATATACCTACGTGAATTTTGATTATATATATTTTCATTCATTTATATATGTAGATTATGTGTTGGGGTTTTTCTTTTGTTTGCATAATTTATTATTATTTTTTAAATATTTGATATAATTTTAGGTATTTTTTTAATTAATGGTGGTAGGTGTATAACCATAAAAATTAACCTAGAAATTTTACAGGAGAGGATAATGATGTAAGGTCTATCGACAATAAATAATTATTTGTGAAAAAAAATCATAATACAAATAAAAGGAATAGCTACTACTAAAAATTTTCTCACGGCAGTTATCATATTGGAAAAAGAAAATCTCATAGCTTGCTAGTTAAGTTCCATTGTTTTAGCCAAACTATTCTAAAAAAAGAAACAATTACTTTTAATTAACTGATAAATTCAAATTTAAGCTATGTTTGGTTTCTTATTTTTATTATTATTTTTTATTTTTAAGTTAATCACCTATGAGGCTATAAGCCTATAACTGCTTTGTTAGAGTCAAAGTTACGTATAAATACTACACCTACTATTTCTGTTGGTCAATGGATCTCAAATATACAGAATAGGATTCGACTAATAAATAACAATTTAACAGCTGGATATGTTGTTTAAGTATTGTCGTTAGAGGTAAATAAATAAAGTGCTGATGCTCTAATTATATAAGTATTTTTTAAAAATAATTGGTTAAGTTTTTTTTTTCTTTTTCTTTTCTTTCTTTTGGGAATTGCCCCAACCAATTTTGATTGTTGAGAATTTTAAAAGCGTTTTTAATTAGTCAAAAATACTTTTTATCAATTAAAATTTTTTTTAATCTTAAGCACTTTTAAAGTCATGTCTAGTAAATACAATCCCTTGAAAAGTGTTGGATATGTAAATGAGTAAAATAGCACAAATTTTTCTTAGCGTGGCAACTTAACTATTGTCATCTATTAAACTATAACAAACCATTTGACAACTAATGCAACGTTTGCTAAGAAAATCAACCATCACAATCTTATTGATTTAGCACTATATTCGGAATTGTGCCTCGACACATTACCTACAACTGGTTCCAATTCGTGTATCTCTTTTGATCTGAGAAATATTCAATTTATAGGTAGGTAGGTATTTTTCTATTTACCACCAATAAACAAATTGATATTTATTTATTATATCTTCTCTCTATTTCTTTATTCATTTTTCATATATTTCAATTGTCAATTTTTTAATTATGATACGTAAAAGATGCCTTGTTAACCAGTACCTAAATTTTATTATTATAAAAACTTTATTAACTAAAAAATTGAAGGTATTTAGTAGGCACTATATATTTTGGTATTAAGCATCTACTGACTATTTTCTTGCAAGTTTTCCTTGACCTCTTATAGTTTCTCTTGCATACATTGATTGTCAATCAATATCGATGTGTACTAAGTCAACAAAAATTCGAAACCAAGAAAAGTATATATATATATTTGATATTTTTATAAAACTAAAATATCTTTGCCAAACACACATCCACACATATGAGAGAAAAAAATCCAAAATTGTTTTGATACATTGCTTTTCCATATATACTTTCATTCACGTGAACAACGGAATTTTTTCTTTCTTTCAAAAGCACTATCATTTCATTCAGTTCTGCAAGAGATATTTATTTTTGGAAACTGTACTTTCAATAATAAAATTTCACATTCATCAAGTTTCAAAAACTGTTGAAATGGACATGAATAATTCATATACCCCGTGTGACTTAATTAAACACCCATTATTTACTAAGAAGAGCACTAGATTACAATTTCCTTTTGAGAAATTAATGAACAAAATAATATTGTATTAAGTACTGGAGTGTAGTGGAGAAAAACAAAGAAGGCATGATTATAAGTGGAGTTGAAGGGAAGATGAAAAAAGGGGACAGACAAAAAAAATTTATGGTACTATGAGAGCGTCGTACTCCCTTTCATTTACTGCTTGTCACATTATCATTGTATTAAAAATATCGTGGGATCCATTCGTTTTACTTATCGTGTAAATAGAGAAGAGTATCATACTGCCGTAGTACCCAAAAATTTATCGGAGAGGGAGTTTAAGGGGATGCTCCAAGTGTAGAAGAGGCAATGGAGCGAAAGAGGAGGCAGAGGCAGTGGTTGGGGAGAAGCTTGGTGGCAACCAGGTTTGATTTTAGGGAATATCTCAAAGGGGCAGGTGGGGCCAAATATGGTGGTGGTGGTGGGGTCACGTGGCTATGCTTCAATCTTATATTGTTCATGCAACCACACGCCACCCGGCTGTGCCCCAAATAGTGACAGATAAGACCCATCGTCAAACCTTTGTAACATCCCCCCCATTGCCCGTATTAACCACTCTCTCAATCTCATCTCATCTTCTCATTTAATTTGTTTGAAAAGAATAAAGATGGTGTTTTTTTTGTTGTTGGGGAATTTGGGCATTATTGGGTCTAACCAGATTCTGATTTGGCAATCGAGTTCTATATATCTTTACAACTCAAAAGTTTGACCAGCTTGATCCCTTCTCCAACGGTTGAATCTTCTTTAATGTTGGATGAATCTTTGTTAAGTTAAATCAATAATGCCTCCTTTTTGTAAGGAAAAATATAGCACCAAGAATGGGGAGATTTTTGAGCTTTTTTTTGGGGGGGTGGGGGTTGGATTCTCTCTTTTTCATGTGTGTGGCCGGGGGATTTATACGAGTGATTTTTCCCCCTTTTAAATTTAAATGTGATGTGAAAAAGAAAATTTTGTTTGGAAGAAGAGAAAAAAGAGGGATAAATTTGTGCTAACCTGTCTGTGTAGTGTAATCTCGAGTGTATTTTGGTACTACTAGCTTTGTCTGTTCCCAACTTTCAACTCTCTCTTCTCTCTCTCTCTCTGCAATTATTTTTCCCGTCTCCAAAGATCAACCCTTTAAAAATCAGTTCCTTCTCCACAGTACAAAACCCAACCCCAAGATGCGCCTCTGTCTCCGTCTCTTCCATCTTCTTCAAGCTTCCCTTCTTTCCTTCTCCTCTTGCCCATCTTCTTTATGAACTAATGCTTACAAGAGATTTTGTAGATTGGTGCTCTTCTCCAAAATGGACTTTGGGGTAGTGGGCTTGGATAGTTTTGTGGATTCTAGCGATGCCCCTTCTCCTCACCCTGCTGCAGACCCTGAAACTAAGCTAAAAAATCTTGGATCTGTTTTCTCTAAGCAGGATAGATCTGGGTTTGTCGACGATGACTGGAGGAACTCCAAGATTCCCAAAACCGAAGCTGTCTCAGCTTCAAAGACAATGCCGCTACATCAAGGCTTCCCTTTACTGAGATCTAATACTTTGCTCTCCAGTGATGGGCGCCAGAAGGAGCACATGCTCAGCTTCTCTTCAGTCAAATCTGAGACTTCCTTGCCATCTAAAGACTCTGACCTGGTTCCAAGAAATGCCCAAGCCTCCATTTTCCATTACCATCAACAGAAACCTTCAGTCTACTCCAGAAATACTGGTAAACAATAGCCTCTACTTCTGTGAGTTTCATTAAGTTTTCTGTTCTTTTGTTTCCCCATTTCTTGAGGTCTAGTGACTCTAGTCCAGTGGATTGCCATTGTCTTTTTATCGATAATTTTACATTATGAGACGTGCTTCAATCTTAGGGAAAGGTTCAGTTGCATCTGTGTGAGAGAAGGTGGAGTTTGTTCCCAAATTTCATTTTCAGACTTGGTTGAATAAAAACTCTAGCTTCCCTGATTCGTTTCTGGGATCGGTTTGGTTTTGGTGAAAGTTTTAAGCTCTTAGACTAGAAACTAAAAGGAAAAACCAAGAGGGTCCACAGTAATTACGAAACTTCCATTGTTTTAAATAGAAACATAAGCAGTGAGTTGAAGGTTTTCTTGGTGTGCAGGATGTGTTTCTGGAAGCTATAGTGGTAGCATGCATGGGCCTGTAGCTGGGATCAGAGGACCATTTACACCATCTCAATGGATCGAGCTTGAACATCAGGCATTGATCTTCAAATACCTCTCTTCAAATGTGCCTGTACCTTCTAATTTGCTCATTCCCCTCAAGAAATCGCTCTATCCCTATGGCTTGACTAGCTCTTCTGCTGGATCCTTGCCTCCAAATACAAGTAATAGTTTGTTCTTTTTGTTTAACATGTAAATGAATCTGTGTGTTTATTTTCAGAACTCTGCTCTTTGTCTTTGTCTTATTATTTATTGCATTTGGGGTTGGGGCAGGTGATCTGTTCATATGCATATGCCTGCATTCTCAAAAAATGGAAGATCTGAAAAATTTTCCGGCCATTTTCAAAAAGTAATGTGTACCGGTCATGATTAAATATTCCATAAACGAGAAAAATCTGAAGTTCTGTTGTGTTTTTATCCGTCATCACATGTGTTCAAGTATTATTGCTATAGAATATATGCTGGTTTTGGGGCACAATATATATGCATCATGCTTTTCCCTTTATCTGAGTTGTCTTTTGTCTTTCTTTATCTCTCTCATTCTCCGTTTCTCTGGTGTCTTTCTTTGTCAATGTACTGTAGGGTGGGGTTCTTTCCATTTGGGTTTCTCCGGCAACACTGATCCTGAGCCGGGAAGGTGTCGTCGAACCGATGGAAAGAAATGGCGGTGCTCTAGAGATGCCGTTGCCGATCAGAAGTATTGTGAAAGGCACATAAATAGGGGCCGCCATCGTTCAAGAAAGCCTGTGGAAGGCCAGACTGGCCACTCCGCCCCTGGGACCACTAATCCAACAGCCATGGTGGCGACGATGACGTTGTCACCGGTGATGCCCAGCGGCGGTGCATCCAACAACCACCCTATCATTCAACACCAGCTCAAGAGCTTGCATCCTGGTGCTGCTTCCAATCCAGCCGACGCCCCCGTCAATAGGTAACCTTTTTTCACTCCACACAAGAGAAGAGAAGAGAAGAGAAGTGAAGAGCCTTCATTTCTCTGTCTTGATCTTTGAGTAAAAACGAACTTACATACATGAACTTGAACAACAAAGATGAGAGAATTCAAACTCTTAACTCTCTTTTCCTCTACTTTAAGGTAGATGGTAGACCCCATGGTTTCATCTTTGCTTTAATGAAAGTGACTTGTCAACTTAGTTGAGACTTAGGATTCCTTTTCCAGGAAGATATCATCATATTGCTATCATTTTCAGTTGCTTTGAATGCAATAGTTGGGTTAAAGTGATTCATGGGTTAAAATGGTATCCCCATTACATTATAATGGGCCTCTGGCTATCATCAATTCAGTTCTGTATGCTTTCTTTTGTGTAACTTTCAATTTACCTTTTGTTCCCTCTGTATTTACCTTTCTTTAGGTTGATAAACAAAGAGACTGTGTGTAGCAGAGTCCAAGAGCCTGGGGGCCTCTCAAGGATGTCTTCCACCGTCAACCTCATATCATCTAATGATAAGTCTGGTGTAAAACAGGAGATTTCATTAGGAGAATCCACTCAATCTGAATTTGGACTTGTTTCCACTGATTCCCTCCTGAATCCTTCTCAGAGGGGCTCTTATGCCAATCCCAAAAACTATGACTCCTTCCTAATCTTCAATGACCAGGAAACCCAAGACCAAGACCAACATCCACTTCGACAGTTCTTCGAAGACTGGCCCAAGGACCAGTCGAGTCGTTCGGTCATGACTTGGCCTGAAGAATTTAAGTCAGATTGGACACAGCTCTCCATGTCAATACCAATGTCTGATTTCTCCTCATCGTCATCCTCACCGACGCATGAGAAGCTGGCTCAATCCCCACTCAGGCTGTCTAGGGAGCTTGAGCCAATCCAGATGAATTTGGGGGTAAGCAGGAACGATGGAGAGCTAGTTCAAAAGCAAAGTAACCAGATAGCAATGTCTTGGGGAAGTTCAATGGGGGGTCCTTTGGGAGAGGCATTGACCAATGGCAGTAGCTGTGTGAAGGCAAGCAAAGTGCCACCATCACTAAACCTCCTGGGCGAAGGATGGGATGGCAGTCAGCTGGGATCGTCGCCTACTGGCGTGTTGCAGAAGGCGACATTTTGCTCCCTTTCGAATAGCAGTTGAGAAGAAGCAGCAGCTCGAAGGGGGACGAGCAGGCTGAGAAGAAGAAGAAGAAAGCCAATGTTGCTGCTGGTTCATCAAGCTCCTTTCTTCCTTTTCTGTGGTCAGGAGCTCTCATCAGTATTCATGAAGAAGGAATGGAAACAAAAAAACGACGAAGAGAGAAAAAATGGGGGAAGTCTGGTGGAATATGTGATTGATTCAGAAGTTGGGACCTTTTTTAATTTGTTCCATTTTCCAGCTCAGTGTAATCTTTTTTTTTTTTTTCTTTTCTCCAACTTATTTGTTTGTTTGTTTGGTTTTCAAAAAGTATTGACTTGGAGTTGATTATAATTCGAACAGGGGGCATTCACTATTTTTTCTTCCCCTTGATGTGGATTTGTTGTTAATCTACAGTTTTGTGAATTCGAATGAAAATTCCCAATCCATATCAAGTATCCAGTATCCATCATTCTTCTTCTGCTTGTGCTTGCCTGTGACAGTACAAAAATCAATCTCCCACAGTAGAATTAGAATCCAAGCTGGTGACTGTGTTGTATACTACAAAATGTTTACTGTGCAATGAAGAGAAGGCAATGTTGAAAGTTGAGATTATTTGTGATTGGAAAGTTGAGTTTTGAGTTGCAGACAGGAGACACTTCTGTGGGCTGCCAACCAGGCAGATTTCATCCTTATGGGCCATGGCCCCATCAGTTAGTTCACCAACCAGGGCCCACTCGAAGACTTTATCAGGATTAGGCCCATACTTCCCCCTTTTTTCTTTCAAAATTCAATCATATATACATATCAAGCTTCTATTTTAATATAATACTTTCAATTCTTATTTTTATCTCAGTTTGGATTTCATTAACATTTTTTAAAGAGAAAAGACAATTGTTAATAAAAATAAAAAGAAAAAGAAAAAAGCAAGCTAACATAATTTTAGAAGACAACAAATGAAAAACAAATTTATATACTAACCTTATTGAAGACAATATAAATAAAAATTTAATTAATTAGCAAATAAGTAAATAAAATGGATTAGTTTGAAGACTGAAGAATGCTCATCAACCTCGTTACTATTTCAAAAACTACTAAAGTTTGTGCAAACAATAAATAAAATAGATTAGTTTCAAGAATGAAACATCATAGAGAGAAGTGCTCATTCCTAAAAAACATAACAATAATCCCAAATAATTAAATAATTAAACACGCTTGGTGGAGGCCCTTCTATTTTGAGATAGCAATTTGGCGAATCTGACCAAGGCTCGTGCAACCCATGTGCACCCCATTCTTCACTTCCTTGATAGGCTTATCCAACAACCCTTCGCGGATTTCTACGAGCCGCCGAAGGTTTTGATCTGTGGCAATGTCCAATGATGCTATGGTGCCATTGAGCGTGTCTTCTTGAATGCGAAGATAATAGGGTTTAATCGGAACAGTGTCCAATGAACAATGGAATAGCTTGTCCCACGTTGTCGAACTACTGTCATACAACTTTTCCATTAGAGGAGTTGAAGAGCACAACGAGCCGAGTATGTTCCACATGAAATCCTTTGTAATGTTGTATGTGCTTTTTAAAGAGCCGATACCGAAGGATATAACAAGACTTCTTTTTTTAAACATGGAGGAACGCTTGATCTCAGATGTCCCAAAAATGATCTGTAATTAAATTAGAACTTGTCAAGAAATCATAATGATCAACTACTAATAAATGAAAAATAGAAGAAAAGGAAAAAAGAGTATTTAATTACCGGAGCAATCCCCCATCAATAAGATTAAACTCCCTCACACTCTGTTGGGCAGGGTCAAAAGTTTGGAAATAATGGTAAGGGAGATAAGTGGGCATTGCTGGAGATGCAGATGTAGGAAAGTTTAGCATCTAGGGATGGGTCTGTCTGGACCTGTAAATGAAAAAGAAAACACCCATTAGGTTTAATTAAAATCACAAGAAATTACAGGACAAATTTCAATCACACAACTAGCCTCTGAATGAGAAAATAAAATGGGACCTTCGATCTTGATGTCGTAAATCGGTATTATAACAGTCGTGAGCGTCTGATTTAATTTAGTGTCTCCAAGGAGGTATCGTAGATAGTGGTCGATGTACTTCGTGCACATCAAATAATAGCCATCTACCATAGAAAAGAAACATAAAATTAAACCCAAAAGAAAAAAAATAAGAAAAAGAGAAACCTTTAAACCAAGATTGCTCACTAAACTCATGCGGCAATCAAATATAAAATCATACCATTCGCAATAAATAGTGCCTAAAATGGGGACTAAAACTCGAGAGGATAGAAAATTCTAAAAAGATTTTTGATTTACACCTACTTATATACCAGATACAACAAATAGGAAATCATTCAATTTAAAAATTTTAAGCGGATAAATTTAATTACATCTTTAATCTTAACGAAACTAAAAAAAAATGGAAACCGATGGATTAGGGATGGAAAAGTGTGAAAGGAAGTTTGGAAGTTACCTTTTGTAGGGGAATATTCGAGGATAGTGGTGGAGGAAGAAGGCTTTTAATTCTTCCGCTGAGAACAATGGGCGGTCCTTCTTATCCGCTGCCGGTGCCGTTAACATAGCCGCCAATAAACCGCGGCTACTGGCTCCAAGTATTACATCAAAATACTCTACTATTCTGGCATCATCCCCGTCCAGTTTCTTCGTTCCATAAGAAAAAAAAACATGTACAATTTAATTTTTTATTTAAATTAATATTTATTATGAAACCTATACACTATTTATATGTTTTATTTTATTTGATCGAGAATATTCCCTAGTACATAAATATGTTTAGAGCCCTTGTGAGCAAAGTCTGGCCTTTTAAAAAGAAATCTAAACTAATGGTAATTGTTTTGATGCTCCTATTGAGACCTCTTCTAGAAAGCCATGGCTAAGGTACCAAGGATCTCTAAAACAGGATATTGAACCTGTGATTGGAAAGTCACAGATCTTGAGTCGTTTCAAAATCTGGCATTTACCATTTCCCAAAATCATTAACGGCTGTCTTAATTTTAAATGCCCCATCAGATCCAAAAAATTAGGACGTTACAAAACGAAATGTTAAGGACAGCATTAATCCTCCGGTAATCACTAACATGTCGACATTTTCATGGCCGACATGTCCATGTATTCATGAGTTCGACATCGTAAATCGACATTTCCACCCTGATTTAAAAAAAATAGACAAAATATTTAGAAATATGAAAATGTTTATTGCGTTAATATAAATATTTTTTACGATTTCCTAATTTTTTCAATTTTTATATAAATATCTATCGACATCGACATTTCTATCCAACATTTAAAACCTTAATCATTCCTAAAATGTGACTTTTGACACCGCTTGTACTTCGTCCACGGCGTTTGGTATTTTTCTCGGTGATTCGCAAGGGGGAATTATAGCAGAGCATCCCCCGTTTATCTTGCTTTTTCTCTTCCACTAATTGTTGGTACAAAGATTTTCTTACGTGGCTTTTGTACGTCGTTAAGGGTGATTTTCCTTTGAATTCAGTGGCATCTTTGCTTAATTAATGAAATTCTTTCTTAAAAAAAAACAAGCTATGATTTATTTTATTTATAATTTTCATTTTAATATCAGATACTTGCTCGTCAAATACACAGCATTACACTTGACAGTGAAAAATAGCTTCATAATATTTTCTGAACTAAATATATTAAATGATTCATAATCTTTAAAAATTCTCAATTCTATTATTAAAAAATTTTCAATCAAATCTTTTATGTTAAAACTTGTTAACATGAGACCGAGGAGTTATTATTTTATTAATATATTTATACTCGAGCCAACATAGTCAACCACTTTACAGAAAATGAGTTTGGTTAATCAATGGTGTGTTTAGGTGTCAAAAAATAACATATCTAAATAAAATTTGTCCACCATGTGATGTTAATAAATTTGGGAATGGAAATTTTTGTCAATTTTCTTAATTTAATTTGGACTTTTGATCCACTTTCTAAAATATTTTATTCACGATCAATCTCTTCATTTTTGACTTATTTTTTATTTTTTTATTTTGTAAAATTACCAAAATATCATCATTATTCAAGAAAGCAAATTTCTTCACAATTTTTATTTCCTCCCCTAATCTCTCGCCATAATCTCGCAATAATCAATTACAAGCCTAAAAATCTAACTTTTAAATTTGAAAAATCAATTATTACGAATTAAAAGAATATAATTCTAATTACAAATTTAAAATGGAAAAGATCTATTAAAAAAAGGTCGAAATTTCATAATAGAATATTAAATCGTTTAATATGGAAGATAATTACATCATTTGTTCAGATTTAATTAAAAAAAATAAGATTTCCATGAACTGTCGAGCAAATATTACATTAAATATCTAAAATTTAATTGACAGAGAGGATCAAGAAT
>NW_019104492.1:2698363-2713957 GCF_001995035.1 Momordica charantia
TTTTCCTTCTGGTTGTTGGTTGTCATTGATTATTAAATTAAATTGTTGATATTTTTTAATTCAAATTTTAAAAAAATAAACAAAAATATTTTGATAATTTTACCAAATCAAAAAGTGAAAAAGAGTACCTGGAAGGGTCAAAAATTATGTTTTTTTTAGGAGGGATCAAAATCCAAATAGATTATAGAAATTCCAATTTCCCAAAGTTAACGTTTTTTTTTTGAAGATTCGAGAAACTAGAACATTTTTAAAAGGATTCGAGAATTCAGCCAAAAAAAAAGAAAGAAAGAGAGAAAGTGGAAGGCTCAGACACGCACAAACGCAGTCATCAGGTAGATTCGGTCCGTGTGTGAAGTAACACAGTATCAGAATCGAGAAACGTAGTTTGTTCATCACTGCCTCATTTCCACAACCAAAACTTTTATCCTTTTTCTTTGTTTCAGAAATTGTTCCACATTCTTGAAATCGCAAAGATTTAGGAAGAACTCAGATTCTTAATCAAGCAAATCCAAAACAAAATAAGAACAACAAGAAGAAAAAGGATCGGCTGCATTTCAGAAAAGAGTTGGCGGAAAATGTAGAAATATGAGATGAGATTTGAGAATGTGCATTCGGCTTCCGACAAAACCCTAGATTCAACGCGAAGAATATATAGCTGGATGTCACTCAGTCCAAGCCTTCTGAATCCATCTATTGGGCCGCAAAGCCCAATCTTACACAAAATAAATAAACACCTACATTGGGCCTCGGGCTTCAAAACCAAGTTTGGAGCACATGTAGTTTCTTGAAAAATATCGAGTGCTCATTACGCCAATTTCCCAGCATTATTATTCAAAAGGATAACGCAGAAAGTAATAGTTGTTAAATAAAACCCATTTGGCTTCATCTTCCTTACACTTAACTCCAAAACCATAGCTCTCAGTTGCTCTCTCTCTCTAACCAATTTCTTTTCAAACATTCAACGAAACAGCCGCCAACGCCAACCAATGAATTATAATCTGAGCCTAATCCTTTGAATAATTGTCCCATGAATTCTTCCTCTTTTCTATTCCCAGAAAGCGATCCTTTGTATCCTAATTAATTCTTCATTTAAGTAACAGCCCTTGGTTTTAACGTAATATTATTTTAATTAATTTTGCCCCCACCTACCATTCACGATTAACGTGGACTTCCCATTACGTTTCAACTCTTTATTATTCTTATTTTTGGTGTGTGTGGTGGCTGTGTATTTTATGGTTTAATCCATTGAGATGAATTTGGAAAACAGTATGCTTCAAACATTAGAATTCCCAATTTATGATGCTTTTCCTTTTTAAATAATAGTATTAAACGAGTGCACGATGCACTAAGGATATAAATTGGAAACAAGGCTATCTTACTCGTAATTCAATGGGAAAGCTTTATATTTAAGAAATAATGTTTGGTTGAGTTCTATTTAATTTGTTAGGTTAAAAAAAAAAAAAGGAAAAGAAATAATGTTTGGTTCTACTCCTTGATCTTTTTGTTCTACATTTACATATTAAAGTATTGATGGATATTTAAACCCTTCCTCATATGACCCATATCTATCCGTTCCTTTAAATTTTATATAGATAAACTTATACATATATAGAGTATTTTTTATTTTTTTTTGATAAAAATATACAGAGTAATTGACGTATGCAATTTGATAATAATTTCAATATGGGAGGTATAATTTCTTTTTCTCTTTTAAAGGGCACAATATATAATATCTCGATTGGATGAATGTATGCCCAATGATCATTGTTTGTTTGGAGTAGGGTTAGATAGAATTTAATTAATTTTGGAGTGAAAAAGTGACATCAATTTCAATGGGGTCAATTTTAAATTGGTTTTGAGTCTACTTCATTAGCATTTGATTTGTCAATTTGAGAGGATTAGTCAATTCCATTTTCATACCAATCTTTCCTTTTTCTGTCATGTGAACCTAGCTAATTTGAAAGATCTATAATTGAACTCACTCCATTCAACTCCTAACTTTCAACCTACTGTATGAAAAGAAATAAATACTTGAATTTTATTTTGGTCCCGAATTTCTTTTTCTATTTTATAATATTTTTTTCTTAATTTAAATATTTTATTTTAATCTAAAAAATTTGCCTATAAAATTATTTTAGTCATTAATTTTCAATTAATTATTAACATAAATCTAAATGTTTTAGAACCTAGTACTTTAAAATACCTCTCTATGTACGTAGCATCTGATCTATTTCTTTAGTAAATTATATTTTATATAGACATATAGAGATTAAAGAAACATAATATATTTCATTATTGATGCATGACAAAAAGGAACAAA
The DNA here is from genome assembly GCF_001995035.1 of Momordica charantia. The sequence goes on from NW_019104492.1 coordinate 2,700,684, forward strand.
AAACATGGGAAGAGCCTTATCCAAATTATACAAATTTCATTTGGAAGCCTAGAATATTTTGTTAAGGACAACGGTATTTCAAATATCCCAAGTATCTCCGTAATTATATAATATTATCTGCTTCGAGCATAACCCCTCACAACTTTACTTTTGTGTTCTATCTTGTATACTATGGATCACCTCGTTTCTTAGTCAATATGAGACTTTGTTTGCATACCTTGCCATCCCAACATATTCTACTCTAAGTTTGGTTTCTAAACTTTTAAAGTTGTGTTGATTGAGTCTCTACCATAGGTATTTAAAATATTTAGAGTTGTGTTTATTTAACCTCTATATTTAAAAAGAGATTCTAATAAACCTTTTAATTATCCTTTTTGTGTCTTAAAAGTTCATGTGATATTTAATTTTGCAAGTCAAACGTTTGAACCTATTAATAACAATGCGGTCGTTCTGTTTCAAAATTAATTGACAATAGGAGCAGTAGCCTCTATGTATATTATAAATCATGTTACGTACCTTCTAATCTCCTTTTGGACCAGATGTTTGTTTTAACTTGATGCCACATTGATATTTAGAATTTCATCTCAAAATCAATGGGTAACGAGAAAGTAGTCCACGTTGTTAGGTCTTTATCTTAGGCAAATAAACTCTAAATAAGTCTGTTATATATAATCATTAAATAATATTATTTGTGTGTCAAGTAGATGTCTAACTAAAAGAGTTAACGAATCTACTATACAAAAAATTGAAAGTTTATAAAATTAAACAGAGATGAATAAACTGGATGCTATAAATTCTAAAACCTATTCGAAATGTTTTAAATATAGATACAAATCTTTTATCCAAAATATATATACATACAAATCCGAAATTTCAGACACAGAACTTATAATTTAATCTAAAATAAAAAGTGATACGTATATTCATTCCTTTCTGGTTTGTAGGAATAAAAAATAAGATTATATTATTCCTTGGGATGGCAGAAAAACCAAAAACCGATTCAGTTATTGAATACGAACCACATTTCCACGTTCACCGCCCAAATACTCAGAATATTATTTAATCCATCAACTCAAACTCAAGGCCAACGAGCCACGGCATCGAGAACTAGAAAACTCAAGAACGCCTTATTTAGTTATTTTATTGCATAAAAATTACACCAAAAGAAAAAGGAAAAGAAAAAAAAAAAAAAGACCCAACCCTCTGACTGACGTCTTGTTTTCCATTGCTTCTCAATTATTACGTCACTACTCCACGAATTAGTTTGGAAACCCCAAGCCTTCATTTTCACGCCACCACATCCCCCTTTTCCCTTTTACCCCTCTTTTAAAACACTCTGTTCTCCTTCTTCTGTCTGAGCCTCCAACCAAAAAATTAAAAAAAAAAAAAAAAAGCTTTTACAATTATTCATTCAATTATGAGCCACAGAAAGGTCCTTTCCCATGGAAACGTTCCCTTTTCTTGGGAGGAAAAGCCCGGAATTTCCAAGGCGCCGCTCTCCTTCAATTCCTCCTCCATTGCCCACGACTTTGTTTCCACGATTCCTCCGCCGCCGTGCCGCCGCCCCAACACAAACCCCTCCGCCAAGGGAATCCGGCCGGAGGACGACAACGACCCTTTTCTCGCCGCCTACAGGGAGTGCACAAAAAGTGTCAAAATTGCCAAATTTCAGAGAGCAACCAAAGGGGCCGTTGTGAAGAAGAGTAAGTTGTTCAATTTTTCTTGCAAGAGCTTTCATTCTTGTGATGTGAGAGACGATGGATTTTTCAAGCTTCGTAGAGATACAATTCATGTTTTCAGTTCCAAGTAGGAGGTTTGTAGCACATCAATTTCCCAAATTATTTTCACTTTTCATCCTCCCAAATTGTTGTAAAATGCTCTTACAATGTGGTTTTGTGATTGGTAGTTTTATCCTCTAACGTACTACAGAAAAGTTACAAAATAAGTTTCAAATCTATATCCAATAATTACTAAGAGCATACAGATTTTGCTCAGTCGCTTCAGTTCATGATATTGTTCATATCATAGTGATATCAGAGGAAGAAAGAAGGAAAAAAGGGACAAGTTTTCATCTACTGTATTAATTGCTTTATCGGAACGACAATCTTGGGCTTTCGGTCAAATTGGGCTGTTCATTTCTTGGAAGCCTGTGCTTGATGGGCCTTCTTATTGGGTTTGTGGGCCCATGGCAAGGGTAGGCCCATTTCTGCATAAATATCTGGCTTTCGTTATCATGTAAACCCAACGCTGTCGATGGGTCAAATACTACTATACAATTTTGAAAAGAAAGTGGATTTCATCGTATATGATGTTATTGTTACCATATTTTCCATGAGGGGAAAAGAGTTTTCTTGTTGAAAAGAGATTAAAGGTATCTTTTTCTTTCAAGAAAAAATCTATATATTGTTATTTATATATGTGGACGTGGGAGTAGGTGTACGTTTGGATTGCACAGAACTGAGATTAGAGAAATTCAGTCTCACTAAATATGAATTAATATCGTCTTAGATTCAAATTATGCATGTTTAATTGGTCTTTAAATATTCCAATCACATCCTTTTTTTTCCCTTAATTTCTCCAAAGGGGCCAAAATGGATTCAACAAATATAGCATTATATTTATGAAATTAGCTTAAGGAGGAGACGTCATTGTTTTGTATTTATTTATTTTTTTTTCTAATAATGATGATTTCCTTCGATGGAATAATATGCGTGTGTCGTTAGTCGTGTTTGATCTTAGATTTTAAAGAAATTTTTTATTATTATGTTTTAAATGATTAGACTTGTTGCAATTTATAAAGAAATCATGACACGGTCATTTCATAAGATAATAAAGACTATCTAGTAACTTAAAAAAGATGTGTTGTTAATTAGATTATCCAAACACTTAAAAAAGCTAGAAATTATTGAAAATGATCCTTAATGCAGTCTTAACAGTTTTTTTCTCTTTTTCCTTTTCTAAAAAAGAGTTGGTCCGACTTTCAATTATTGACCTTATTATTGAACAAAGATAATTAAAGTGATGAAATTTGAACATATATAAAACCAGTACTACGTTGTTGTTGTTGTTCTTATTATTATTATTATTATTTGAAACTAAACGAGTACTACATTAATTGGATGGCGTCCCGTCAATATTTTGTAATGTGGGTAATTAGTCCAATCTTGTTGGATAATTAGAGAGAAGAAAAATTAAGGGCCCAGTTGAATGGAACAATGATATGGCTGAACGATCATTTTGACACTGTTTTTTTTNTAATATTAAGCAACGTTCAATTTGGGGAGGAAATGCATTATTAGAGAAGAAATGAAGAAGATATATACATGGAGCCTTTTTTTCTTTTGGATTAATAATGGATGGGGTGGGGTTTCATTATAACTCTTGCAAGTGAAGAAAACAACAGAGACACCATTCTAATTCTTCTCCTAAAACCATCAACCTTTATTTATTTATTTTGATTTGATGTTCATAATTTCCATCCTTACCTACTTCCCACCCCACCTCTCTCTCCATTCAGAAAGCTCTGGAATAAATAACATAGATGGTATATAGCCAAATTTTCTGTCAAACGTAACAAAATTCCAAAAAGTTTTTTTTTATTAGTACAACATATCGAGGAGGGAATTCAAACTCACAACCTCTTGGTTGGAGATATATGCTAATTAGCGCTGAGCTAAGTTCGCTTTGACAATAAAATTTCAAAAAGTTGATTACCCGTTGAACTAATCATCTTATTTTTAATAATATGGTTCGGGGGAATGAGTTAACTTGTTTAATTATTAAGAAATATTGTTTGTTTTGTGGTTTAATTTTTGAAATCTTAGTGAATTTTTTAAAAGAGGAATTTCACTGATATGGTATAAATCTAATGTATTCAAAAAAATTTCACACCTTTTCATTTTTTTTCTCTTTTTTCAAATATAATATAAGTATTAAGTGTATATTACATTTTGAGTTTGAGTTTGGGTTTAATTTAAATGGTGCTATTTTTAAAACACTTAAACTTTATACAATTTAAATACATATTTATTTTATGTTATTGGTGCGAAGGCTTCAAATTAAAAGAAACCAATTGAAAGACATAGTAAATGTACAATATGTGAGCTTGTTTTATTTCATTTTTCATTTCTAGTCATTTCTATTTTTCTAAAAAATGGGCATGCCTACTAAAATTGCTTACAACTTTTCATTTATTTTAAATTATAAAGTTTCCAAGGGATTATGACTAGAATTTAGTAAAACAATTGATTACTGTCTTTTTTGTTTCTTCTTTTTACGCTTTCGAAATGTTGATAAAATTACTATTTTAAGAGTTATTTATTAATAAAAAAAACAGTTTTTATATGTCGTTTGCATTGCAATTACAAGGTGTGGTTGGTGATTTGAAAATTGAAATATGAAAACAAGAGATTCAATAAAAACTAAAAAAACTAAAGTTAGTATATTTTATATTTTAATAAAAAACAGTTGTATTACCTATGTTTTTTGTATTTTTGGATATGTGCTTGGTATAAGCAAATTTAAAGATTAACTCTTAATTTAAAAAATTGTCCGGAATGTTTAATAATATATTAATAAATTATTGGTAATTTCCAACTAATTTTTAATTCAATCTAAAATATTATTTATTAATTTCTTAATATATATGTTATAAATTTTGTAGACTTATTATTTTACGATATCATATATATAATATATTTTATTTAATTTTTAATTTTAACAAAAATGAGACGAATTTATAACCGAAATAATATATTTATCAAAACTTTGATGTAATTCTACTTTTTAAAATTTCAAATTCAAAATCTAAAAATACTTAAAACATAAAAATGTTACTATTTGATTCGAGTGAGTTGTAGAACAGAAAAGAAGAATCCGAATAGCATAATAAACAGATAACATGCTTATTTTATTTAATTTTTTTGGCCAGGAGGGGAGGGGTGGAAGACAGATGAAAATGACAAAGATTCTATTCAATTCAACAACTATTTTATTTTGTGTTTTCTATCGCTTAAAAGAAAGTTTTGCTTGGTGGATTTTCAGAAACAGTTTATAATTATATTTATATGTTTATATTTTTAAATTTTAGTTAAGATTTCAATAATATTTTTAAGAGACAAATAAGAAAGGGCATACACATTAATTAATTCACAATGAAGTAGACTGTTGAAAATGAAATAGTTACAATCCCTGAACATCTCTGATTTTCATTTACATTATTATAGCTTTATAATGTGAATACAAAAACAAATCCTATTTTTTGAATATATATATAATATTAAAGTTTTAGTATTAATTTTAGGCAAGTGTCCATTTTCAAAACAGCTTTATGTTAAGAGAAATTGTCATTAAATCCACCGGAAAAAATAAAAATAAAAAGAAAAAGAAAAAGAAAAAGAAGAAAACAACACCTTGTTTGTTTTGTCGGCTGGGATTATGAATTCTAATCCACAAGACTGAGCACAATTTTTTAAAATCTTAGTTACTAAAAAAAAAAAAAATCAGTAATTTAAACTACAGGGGAAATATTCAAACACCATACCTAAAAGTAATTAACATAGATACACAGTATATATCTGCCGGCCTAAAGATATGTAATTAATAGTAATTAATAAGATAGTTCACATTTACTATAATTCGCTTCATTATAATTTGGCTCTATCTTCCCCATTCATCTATAATAAAATATGGATAAAATTTCAAATAATGAATTGAATTCCATGCTTTGAATTATTCAACCAAGCCTTTTTTTTTTTTCCTTCTTCTTTTAAAGAACCCAACTTTATGGTTAATGTTATAAAATATTGGCAAATGCCTTGGAAAGAAAAACAAATAAACCAAAGTTTGGTGGGAAATGGGGAAAGGCAAAAACAATCTTATTGGATAACAGTTTACGCAACACTACTATGCGGGGAATATCCAATGCACCCCATTGGATGAATACCTTTAACTTGCAAATTCTATGAAAATGGATGGGATAAAAAGATGGGCTTTGAGAAAAAAGTTGAAAATAATATTAAACATATACTTTTTGTTGGATTGCGATCGAGTTTGGGGTCATACACTTGACTCTTCTTTTAAAGTTTATTACAACAATATCCACATTATTCTAATAATTATGAAATCTATCTCACTGTTAAGTAAAAATTTATAATCACATCAAGAGATATTCATCATTAAGCTCGATTTAATTTATTCTATTTTAAACTTATATATCTTAGACTAGGCCTAAATTTGCACACCTGCTTTGAGTCAAACTTCAAATAAACATTCAAATTTATTTAAGTAATTCAACACCATGGTCGTGTTAAATAAAAGGGGTTTAAAATAAGTAAATAAATAAATATATATACATATACATATATTTATTTTTTTCAGTTAGGTTTGATTTATTTTAATTTTATAGGGCAAACAAAAAAATATCAATGGCTCCAAGAGTGGAACCGAAGGCATAAACCAGTAAATATGGTTTGGTATTTTTGTTTTTGTTGTTGCTTCTTTCCCTTTATTTTTATATTTTCTTTTCTTTTGGGTTTTATAGGCACGGATACCCCACCATATTATTCAAGTCATATTGATCAATAATTTGGCTCTTTCTTGATGAGGTGAATTAAAATACTTAATTTAATTACAATGTATCCTCTTTTTTGGCTCGAATTAAACGTTAAAGCCATTAACCACTAATTTGTTTGTTTATTACGCATTAATAGAGATCCCATATCTCTAATACTTTGAGAATTAATAAGAAATTGTAGAAAAAAAATAAAGCCCGTAAAGTTCAAAGAGGCAACTGCCCCCTCTCATAAAGTAAGAGACGTCACACAAGGAATTATAGAGATTACATATTATGGAAATAATTGTCACACGCTTATAAAAATAGGCTTCACATCTTAAACAAATATACAGCGATTCTCCCTTTTCCGTATGTCTCGTAATATCTTTTAAAATGACAACCGTAACCCTTAATATGGCGGTAACATATAAAGTTCGGAGATGTACATTACGGACATTTCGCAATTTCATTGTAATTGAACATCTGGAATGGTTTAGTTATCAATTCAATTTGTTTACATTTCCGAAAAAGTTATTAAGACTTGTTAGATATATAATGGTGGCCCCGTGCATCTGGAAATTTGAAAGAACAAAGTCATACTGATTTGCCAAATAAAAAAATGAAATGGAAAAAGGAAAAAGAAGGAGCGGAAGGAAAGAAGAAAAAAAGCTTAAGCGGAGCCATTACTAATAAAGCTAGTCGCTGATCTTTCTTTTACACACTATTAGTTGCTTCAAAAATAGCGTAGCGAACCCCACCAATATATATATATATAATTTTTTTTTTCTCTAGCAGCTTTTTTTTAGTTTACATAGAGGGGAGAGAGAGAGAGAGAGAGAGAGAGAGAGAGAGAGAGAGAGAGAGAGAGAGTGCTGAGAAAATTGGTTCTTCTAATGGTAACGTTGTGCGGATTTTGCTTGTTTTAGCAATTAATGAGGTGGTTGTTATTTAATTGGGCGTATTGCGAAATTGTTGGCGCAGGGTGGTTTTGTTGTTCGTAAGCGAATTGTCGTTGGAGTTGCCGGACTATTAATGCTCGTCGGCTGTACAAAAGTTTCTGCCGCAGAATTGTGTGTTCTGTCTGGAGGTGGTCGTTTTCCGTCCGCACCCGGTTCAGCTGATAAACCGTGAACCGCAACCGGTTCGAGAGATCCCGGTTTTCCACTCTCAGCTTCGTCGCCAAGTTCCTTAGGTTTTCTAAGTGCTTCTGTTTACGCATGCGGGACCGCCTCGCCGACTCCCGGTTCGAGTCCATCCGACGCCGTTTTCGCTCGTCTATGATGTCGGCCTTCCGGTCCGGCTCGAATGGACCGGGATTCATGGCTTCCGTTTCGTCCTGGTTTGGGCCTTGGTTATCGGAGCTGGAACTCGAAATCACCGGCTTTGGAGACTGGAAAACGTCCGAACCGGCGGGTTCCGGCAGCTGGAGCGCCGTCGGAAAAAGTTCGTGGGATTCCCACGGCGTGGTGGCCGTGTCGAAGGCCGGAAAGGGGTTTCCGAGCATGGACTCGAAGGTGGGAAAAGTGGACAGCATGACGGCAGGAAAGAATCTAGTGGACAAAATAAAGGAGGAGAGAGGGAGGAGGAGGAAAGGGAAGAATTGCAGCGTAGAGGCCATGTATTTATTGTGGAAACGCCGGGGGTATTTTCAGAAATCACGTTAATAAGTGAGGGTATTTTGGTCCAAGAATCAAAGTGGCAATGTAGTGGAAGTATGTAAGCTCGCTTTTCTTTTAGCGGGACAGATGGGTGATATAAGCCAGTGGGGCCATGACACTGCTGCACCGGTGATTAGCTTCGTAGTGAAGAAACAAACCCCCTGGGCTCCACATATTCCACGTGGCCACGTGTAATTCGAGACTAACGTCACACCCAATTCTTCCAAATTAATTTAATTCTACACTTACATCTGTATTAAAAAAATATATTATAAAATAAATACAGATTTTTCCTTCACAAAAAAATAAAATAAAAGATATAATCGGAACTCATGAGGCTCGTAAATTCAGCTTAAGCTGTGATAAAAGCGACGGTCGCGTCGGTTAAAGCCGCGGCTTCCACTACCAACGGTGTGGAATATGTAAAAGGCTGCAGAACCAGAGGGTTAATTTGTCATTTTACATATTGATTATTTGTTGATTATGGAATAAGTTTAGCCTAAAGTTTGACTTTAGTGTTCCATTTTAAATGTCGAGCATATTATTAATATTCTAGCCTTCCGGGTGAGATAAAGAAGATTCTGAGAGCGTTATGTACTGAAATAAAGATTCCTTTTATTATTATTATTATTATTATTAACATATGTTTCGTGAAATTTTTTTTGTTTAGAAGTGTTATTTTCATTACAAGGAACCACGAGCAACACAAAAAGTGGGATTCAATGAATTTTAAACTCTTGAAAATTTGGGTTGAAGAAAGTAATTTGGAGAAGGGAATTTGCATTGGAAAATGGAGAAAAACGAGGAATAAACAGGTAGCCGTCAGGTGAGAAAATTTAGCAGACAGGAAGCCGTCCTTAAAAAAGTTAGCCTTATAATTCCATAGAGTGATAAAGATATTGGGAGAGAACAAATTCGTATTAATTTAATACCACAAAATTTCTAACTTTAAAAAGGGCGGAAGTAGAATATTTGCTCAATCTAAAAGCTGATTGACTAAAACTGGCAGTTTACTTGTTAAATACTCCATGCACATATATAGGTATTTTCAGAAGCTTTTGCTAGGTTATTTAAAAGAAGTATTAAAATTCTTGTATTTCTTTTTTGTCCTTTAAATTTGCAAAGCTGCAGGAGTTGGAGCACAACAACCTTAGAAGATTCGTGTGTTATTCGGAAATTTTATAAAAGGAGTGGTTGGGAGTTGAGAAGAAAGCAGAAACTTGGCCAATCATCTCCACGAAGAATTCGGAAGACTTAGGCCACCCAACCCAATCCCAATCCCAATTCCATAGTAGGCCTCATGTGGAAGACACCCTTTGGCCATAAAGATGTTTCTTTTTTTTTTTTACTTAATTTAGTTAATGCAACTTTAAAAGTAACTAAAGCATTCCTCCTTGTGTTTGGTGTAATATAACCCAAACTTTAATCCACTCATATCCATCTAATAATATACTACCCATTACGTATCTATTTATGATTTTACCTAAACAAAACTCATATAACCAATTAGTCTTTACCATCCATGTTGGCATTATTATTTTTCTCATAATTAAGGTGATGATTAAGATTTGGGGAATTAAGAGCTTAAAAGGAAAGGAATAAAAAGAAGAGATTTAACTTTAAAATCCAGAGAGAGTGGGAGAAGAAATATCACATGGAAAAAAATGTAGTAAGGGAAATGGAGGGTAATTAGCTTTCTGTGGTTGCAGAAAAAAGTTAGTCCATTATGGGGAAGGAGTTTGAATGGAAACTGGAAGGCAAAAATTAAAGCAGTTGGAGTTGCAGTTGGGTTTGGGCTTTAGAGGACCAAATTTGACGCGTGAGATTGATGGGGATAATTGATAATTGATAATTGATATATGAGGAACAGGATCGTCTTTCTTTTGTTTTACCTCTTCTTTTCACTGTTCATTTGTACCTTCACCTCACCTCTTTATTTTTTTCGCCTCTTTTCACATGCTACACTTTAACTTTCCCTCCAAACCATTCGGGTTGCGTTGGATTGGATTGAACTATTCGGGGAGGAATGGCTAAGATTTTTTTAAATTATATGATTTTTTTAATCTTTAATACTAGTTGATGGATGTTAATATGACACTTGGATAAAATTTAGATGAATTTGTTGCTAGTTCGATATGGATTTCAGGTGAAGAATAAAGATAGAAATTAAGATCGAATTAGGTTTAAAAGGATGGACGATCTTGATCGGGTAAAAATATTAAAGATTAAGTCAAAGTGTAATTGCTAGTAGCTTATGCTGTAGATCTCTATAACTGGCAAAGCTGTGACTAGTGCATAACTTGAATCCAATATTTCAAGGTAGGTGATACCGTGTCATTTCTAGAAGAACCATTTAAACCATTCTAATATTATCAAAATTTTTATTTTTATTTTTTATTTAATAGAGGGAAACGTTAATATTCCATAAAATGGTATCAATGGTAAATAGTAAAATATAAGTACATAATGGAAATCTTTTGAAGTTTAGGGAAGGAATATTCACAATAATGTTAAAATTATATAGTGTTCAAATTTGGTAAATATATTTGTATAATATTTTTTTAATTAAAATTAATATATATGCTTTTGACACATTCATATCTTATTGAATCCTTTTAAGGTTAGAGAAATTAATTAAAATAAATATTGAGAATACGTTTTTATTTGAATTCACCAATACATGATAGGTGGATGAGAATTTAAACATCTCATCCCACGAAATGTTATTTTATGTCTTAATTAGTTAAGTTATATTCTACGTAATAGAAATATGGATAAAATATACATTCTAAAATATTAGGTTAAAATGATATTATACATGACCATTTGGAATTTTTTTAGTCATCTATGTATTTCTATGTGCTTTATTTTTAGTCTCCATCTGTTTACAAACACTACCAATATAATTTAGTCTCCAATATTTATTATTCAATAAAATAATAACAAATGAGCTGATGCCACGTCAATTTATTTTTTGTAACCACTCACCTTAGTCTAATAACATATGAGGAACATTTATTTATTCTCAAAGAAAACATGTCATATGGCTCGGCTTAGATGGGCCGATGACATGTAGAGAAGCTACTGCTTTTAATTAGAAATTAATTACGAAAACCCAAATAAGTTTTCGAAAATTCCAAATTTTAGAAACAAATTTTTATTTTTGAAAATTACCTTTTTTTAATTTTTAAAATTTGGCTTAAATTTTGAAAATACAATTTTTAAAGACAGAGGTAAAACAGAGAAATATATGATAGTGTTTAGAAATTTAATTTTAAAAAAATAAACCACAAAATAATGATCAAAATGGAGTTTAAAAAACTGTTTATGTTATAATTGATAATTAATATATCCAAATGTTGCAGGGCAGAGGGAACTTGGAGGGTGAAATTCCTTTTCAAGAAAATGATGGGGAAAATGAAAATGACCTTAATAGTGAATTATTATTTATCAAATTGCATTATTCTATTTGTCCTCTTGGAATTCGACAACTCGCAAGTAGTTTTCTTGAGCGATTAATTAGGTTTAGATATTATTGCCCCTGCCTGTAACTAAAACAAATTACATCACTTTATTAGGTTAATTACATTCCATAGGAAGCTAATTAATTACTTTAACACTACTGCATGTCATCTAGCTTTTTCTTTCTTAAGTTTAATATGATAGGAAAGTAGGGATTCCAACCTCCAACTTTTAGTTGATGATATATATTTTAATTAGTTGAGTTATGTTTTGATACGTTGTCATCCATTGTTATGTTCATCGGTTAAGGCACCTTACTCCTTTTCTTGAGGTTGAGATTTGGATCTCTCATCCCCACATTTTAGAAAAAAGTCGGTATGCTTTCATCTTGTCACTTTTATTAAATCTGTTTATTTATTTATATAGCTATTGATGGATATCTATTTGGAGACTGCTAATCTATATTTTATTGGGAAAAAATGATTTTATTGAAAGCGATGATTATTATTTCTCTATAGGTACTAATTTCTTGTTTGAGGCCAAAATCAGCATAGTTTAAAAATAATTATCATGATATCAAATCAAGAGGGTGTGCGTTCGATCCACCATCCACATGTTGTGGGTACTATTTTACATTGTGTTATGTTCAATTGTTTTTTATTTGGACTTTTTTGTTGTGTCTTGATTTTATTTGGATTTTAAGGCATAAATTGGTTAAAATTTGTAATTAATTTATATTATAATATCAATTAATACTTTCAGCCTATTTGAATTAAATGAAAATTATATAAACCTTTGCAAAGGGTTAGAATCAAATTAAAAAAAAAAGGACAATGTTTATAAAAACTTTTTTATGCCAATTTAAAATCCACGAAACAAACCATGGAAATAGTATTAGACGTATCATTATTTACTACCTTTTGGAATATATTAGGTCTCATTGGTAAGGGATTTTTTTAAGGTAATTATATAAATAGTATAAAATAAATATATGTTTGTAAATATAACAGAAGATTTAAAATTTTACAAGAATAGTAAAATATTATCGAGTCAAACTCGAATGGAAGGTAAAAATAAAACACATAAAGAAAAGTCAAATCTATTATTGTATTTGAAGAGGAAAAAAAAGTTTTTAAAAATACATATTACGTTTATGTTATGGAATGAAATTTCTCTATTTTTTTTTTCTATAAAGATTACTCTTACCTGCTTAAAAACATTTTTAGATCCTAGCAAAAATATTAATCACAAGAAAGAAACTTTCAAGATTAAATTCTTCAGGGATTTGGACTCTGACCGAAATATAAAAAGGAAAAATAAACAAAGAAAAATGTTAATAAACAGATATATTTAAATAACATCATTTTAAAAATAAAATTAATCTTTTAAAACAAAGTATGGATCATGGATGACAACCTAAATTTCTCTGTAAAAAGAATTAAAGAAATGTTTAATTATTTCATCAAGGAAAAAGGGGGCAAAAACAATATTGGGTTCTGTACGGAACTTCAAAGTTTAAAAAGCTTAAAGATAAAAAGAAGAATAATTCTATATCATCGATTAAAATCTCCTTGAATTATTTATATTACATTTTTATTTTT
>NW_019104492.1:2714207-2741432 GCF_001995035.1 Momordica charantia
AGTCCACTTTCTTGGGCAATTGGCAATCGCAACAATGTCCTTTTTTCTAATTTTTAAACTTTGAGACGTAAGGGCCTTCAAAAAAGTCACTTTTTTCATTGAATTTTAGTGATTAATTTTTCTGCAATCTTCAGAAATTTAATCAATTCCAAGAGTAAGAACAAAAATAGGCAGGTGAATATTTGGATCTCCTAACTCAAGAAAAAGAAAAAAAAATAATAAGATGTCGTGTCCATGACGAAATTCCCTAGAAACATTAAAAAAAAGCATCCAAATTACTAAACCTCAAAACATTAAATTTCACTGATATGTCTGACATTTCCATGTGACGGTAGGTTTTACATCAACATGAAAGTTAAATTGACTTTTTCATAATATCGTAAAAAAAATTGATAAAACGTAAAAAATATAAATAAAATATCATTAATATAGACATAATATTAATATTAATCATTTTAAACTTATTTTAATGTTTATTTATTGATTTAAATATTTTTTACCAATTTTTATTTTTATTTTTCAAAAATATCCATTCACATCAATAATTTTAACTATATTTTGTTTGATATTTTCATGAAATTGAAATCTTATATTTCCTTACGCATCAATATTTAACACTTTTTGATATAACATTGAGTTTACAAAATTTAAAAATTGAAAAAGACTCAATTTTATATCTCCAAAGAAAAGTTGTAGACAAGTTTTTAGTTTCGTACTTAAAAAAAAGTTATAGATACTTTTTAAGTATTAATTTTAGATTTTGGAAGTTATAATATATTATTTGATATAAAATGAAGTATAATCTCGAAGTAGTTGTTATATAGAAAAAGAAAAAGGTAATTAAGTTAAAAATTTTGAATAATGACACTATAATATGTTTTTTTTTTAAATAAAAAAACTATAATATGGCTTGTTAGAGCCCATCATAAAACCCAATAGACTTGGGGAATGGATTACACTGGAAACAAGCGATCCAAACACAAACAGGCTCGTTTCGTTTATTTGGACCTGGTGGAATATTTCCAAAAATATCATATACGAAAATTAACCTTTAAAAAAAAAAAATATTCCCTAACGTTCAGATATGCATAAATGCTTATTTCCAAAGCTTGTGTTGTATTTTTCTTTTTTGAATCCAGCTTGTGTTGCATCATTGTACTAAAAAAACGAAAAATTGATATTAATCATTCTATATATCACTCGCTTTCGCAGATACTTCTGTTGGAATACTTCGTAAAATTCACTTCTTTAATCTTACTAGGGTAGGTTTGAACCTAAGAAACTAAACTTTAGAATAATAGATATGTAGGTTACAATTCAGAGGAAAAAACGTTGGAAATGCGAACAAGATTTCACATCGACTATTTTAGAAGAAGATCATTGATATATAAATGAATATAAATGAGGGATAATATCTCTATTAACATGAAATTTTCTAGATGAAACAAAAAATAAAATTATGAGCGGTCTTGTCTGACTTTCTTTCCGACCAAATAAATTAGAAAAAAAAAAGGTCAAATTCTATGTTTCCCACTCTTGGAAAGCAAGATTTCGAAGCAGAATATGATTAATACGAAAATAAAAGTATGCAATGGCTGAAGCCTTTCATTGTTCAAACGGGAAAAGAATTAAAGAAGGAAGAAAGCGTTACAAAGTCATCAGCTGTTCTTTTGACTGACTGCCTTTTGAGTATTTATATTTTTGAAGGCAGGCTCAAGCTCAAGCTCAGGCTCACTCCAATTTCGAGAAACGCCACTGAACCGACCCCCTTTAAATTACTTCACTTTGAATTTTCACTTCCAATTTTAAAGGAGAGTGCATAAATGTTAAAACCAGCTTAGTTTAACGATAATTGACATATACTTCCCACCTCGGAAGTTTTAACTACTTTTTTTTTCTTTAATGGTTTTGTTAGTTTTTTAAAATTTTAAATTATAAATACTTCTTTTTTATTATCTACTTTTGTAAAAATGTTTTCAAAATCTAATATAATTTTAAAAATTAAAATAATAATAATAATAACTTTTTTAAAAAAAAATTAGTGTTCAAAATGCAACCTACAAAAGGAATGGAAGGAAAATGGGATAGACTTAGAACATAAAAGTTTAATTTAAATCTTAATTTTGTGTTTGAAATGTACTTTGGTCCCTTTCTTTTACCCTAAATTTTGCTGAAATTCTTATGGGGCCTTAATTCACATATAAATTTGTGTTTGAAATTTTTATATCCATCAAGTGTTGTCTAATAGTTAATGTGGAAATAAATTATCTAAAGTTTCATGTCTAAGTGTAACATGGAAATTTAATGGGAAAGGTTATAAGGATAGAAGTAAAATACGCATGAAATTATAGGAATAAAAAAAAGAATTTAAACCTAAAATTTGAGGTTTAAATTATAAATTTGATCTCAAGTCTTTATTATTTCTAGTATCGTTATCTTAATTTATCAAATAACATCAAAGTAAAATTAGTCAAATAAAATACAATATATGTCTACCCTATGTCAGGTCAAATACTCACCCAATAATATCTATAGGAATGACCCATCAAAATCAAATTTGAAAGTTTATAAATGTAATTGAAACTTTTTATTGTTAATATTTATTTAACAGATAAGACTATTTTATTTAGTATAATATGGAGATGAGAAATTGAATTTTGATTTTAAATAATATAATATTTACTGAGCTATATACAATAAAGACGACTACTATAATTTAACTTAAATTTCAATAAATTAATTGAAAATATAAGAACCACAAATATTCACTTTTGAAAATATTGGTGCCCCCGGTTTACATGGTGTAGTAGTCAAATGCCCCCCGGCCGGTTTGGAATCATATGACCAACATCCGAACATTTCTCGAGAATTTTGACAAATAAAAATTTGTGGCGGGGAAATTATGTCATTTTGTGCAACACATTTTTCCCCTCATGGACCCACCATTAATTCATGTTACACACACAACATTACAGTTCTCATTCTGTTTATGTTTTAACTTTTTTCTGTTCTTAAGAAAATAAAATATTGTCCGAATTTTGCTCTAATATAATCAGCATTTGATTTAGGGCATGTGGCTTACAGTTAAGGAAAAAGACTTGCGCAACCGAATAATAATTTGTCGGAATTGTCGTTAAGTCTTTCGTATTCCAATTTTCCCCATATGTAATGTAATAAATTATAAAGCTAAAAGTGGGAAATTATTTATAAATAATCATAATCATAATGTTTGTTTCATCGAATCAGACAGTGAGGCAGCGGCATATCTTGATGCCAATTACGAGATTGATTCTTTATGTTCTTTTCTCTCTGTCTCCCTCTTTCGTAATTCTTATTTACTGCTGCCGTTTGCTGTAACGGTTTCAAAAATAAAAAAGATCTTTGAAATTTTTCTTTTTGTTTTTCTTAATATCATAGTTTATCATTACTATGATATTAAGTTCTTTTTGAAGTAGCATATCAAATATTTTTTAAAACTACCATATGTCATCCAATTTTATCTACAAGCCTATTTCTTAGTCAACATTTATTAAATAATTATGTCACATTATTTTTCTTTTTTATTTTTCAATAAATATGCCACATTATCAATGTTATAACACGTGTGAATTGAAATTAAACTTTCAGCTTATATAAAAGAATACACATATTTTAATTAATTGAATTATATTATATTTATATTGACATATGCATGTCAGGGTACTATTTAGTTTACGATAATTGTAAAAAAAATTAAGACTAATTAGACCCAACTATTAAAAATCAAGTGCATGAACTAAAACCTTTAACCTAATTAATTTACAAATTCAATTTTTATCTCGTACATGACAGTGTCTTATTGATAGATCAATATCAACTGCCTACCGTACTTTTTTACATTTTCCATTTTTCTCACATATATGATATACCTTGACCCAATTTTTTGTTCACATATAATTAATTAAGGGAAAAAGAAAAAAATTCTCTTCGGATAAGTTCTTACAATTTCTTGTTTCTTTTGAAGGATACAAGAAAGAAGTCTAAAAAGAATAATTATATCAGAGACTATTTTAGACTGCAAAGTTAATTTAAATATTAAAAGATTTACTGGTCATGGTCATGCCAATCCAACTAGCTAGTTATTCGATAGATTCTATTCGGCCAAAATTTTTTACTCCATGTAATTTTCAACACATTCAATTTATTGATAACTTTGTCCATTTGACTAAATGAATAAATTAAAAAATACTAAATTACTTTTCCATTTCAGTGGATTATCTATTTTTCTCCCTCCACATGTGATAAGGTTTGAAACTTGTTAGTGGTGAAATAAATATCGATTTTTTGAGTGGACTATAGAAAAGTTCAGTAAATCTACTAAAATCGAGTAAAGTCCTGTGTTTAATTACAAATGATCTAGAAGTAGAGTCTTTAGACATACATAAACGTTGCTGGTCTAGTGTACGGGACGCCATGAATCAAGTTCGTGAGTACGAGTTTATAGGTATTCTCCAAGAGGCTAAGACCTAGGACTGAGTCTTAGAAAAGTCTCATAATTTAAATATACTAAAGTTTATAGTTTTACTACGCTTAACCCAAACTTTAATTTAATGTAAGAATTAAAAGTGTGCGGCCTAACGTTATATCGGGTGTGTATTTTCTTTAATCTCTTTCGCATATTTTATTGAATTCCCATGATAAAAAAGAGTATGTACTACAAATTTAATTAGACCCATCAACGAAATCTATTTCCAAATGATTTTGGGAAAGAAAACCCTATTTTGTAGAGATGGATAAAATAGAAAATTTGAATTTCACTTGTGTGAACAGAGAGAATCAAATGAAAGGGACCCTGCTGTTAATGGAAGTGTTAAAATCCCATCACAGTGGCTTGAAAATTGAAGGGTCGATTTTTTTCCATCTTCACGATTTTAATGATGGATGTCACCTTAGTCCTCCATATAATATCAAAATCAATTCTCTTTTGTTTTTTCAATGCTTAATTTCTATATGTCATCATGACAAAATCAAGCCTCAGCATATAGAACCAATCTAAAATGGGTACTCGTTTTTTTCCCCTTAATAAAATAGAAAATTATGAGATTTTTCCGAGCCTTATAGCTTAGGGACCATAAGCTTTATGGCTGGATTTTATTTTATTTGTTTGGACAGATGTAGGCCGAAAAATTAATACTACTAAAATGATATAGTTTGTGCACATCCGATCCGTACGGTATATATACTAAGGGAAAAGTATGTATAAAGAAAAATTTGTAAAAAAAATATATGTATATTTTGTGCATAGAGAGATTCAAATTTGTAACAAATTGAATACCAATGTGTGGATAAGTTTGAACATAAACTTAACGTATCACAAGTTACTAATGAAGGTTCTATTTCTCATCTTATATTTGTCTCGATATTATTCTTTCAATTTTACAAAGGGAGAGAGAACTTCGTTATTAAGAAATAATAGTAATGATTGTGATATTTAAAATGTTCTTATGCCAAAACACCATTAATCATTAGTAGTGTTAAAGGGTAAAGACTCATAAACACCCATTTGAATATAGCTCAACTAAGTTAGACATATTTTCCATTTCATCTTACGTGGACATAAAAAAAGAAGAAGAAGAAGAATTAAAGAAAAAGAATGTTTGATTAATTTAATATTGAGAAGAAATTCGGTGAGTGTGTGTTGAATTCTGGTGAGATCATCATGGGTTGATCTCAAATTACGCATTCTCCATCCCGTTTTGACCATCAAACAAAGAAATAATGTGTGTTGTAGGCCAATCGAATTGGAAGTAAATGTAAAACCAAACCACCAATACAATACAATACACGAATCTAGATAGTAAATGTAAAACCAATTAAGCATTATTAACTATTCTACACACATTTTCGGTGCTTCCCTTTTGGAAAATTTCCCCTTTAATTTTAATTTTTGGTTTTGTCAAATGTCAACTTTCACGTCCACCTTTCATTTCCCCGGCCCCTTTTTTCTTTATCTTTTGGTCCACAATTGATCTGTTTGTGTGTTATAATACCAAAGTCCAAAGCACCACCTTCTCAAGTTCACACCTACGCCCCCATCCTTTTATATATGCTCTCAACTCCTTATTACTTATTTCTCACTCTCTCTTTATCTTTATCATCTCACTGTTTCTTCTTAATTCCAAACCACACATCCATGGCCATGGCCAACTCCTTCGTCTCCCTTCTCGCCTTGACCCTTCTCCTCCTCTGCCATACGCCCACGGCCTACGCCACCCGCCCCGCACCGACCCCAAATCAGCTGCAGCTGGTCATTTCACTTCTTTATTTTCACTTGTTCAATCTTTTTTTCATTCACTTTTGTGTTGATTTGACATGGTTCTTTGTTTGGGTTTTGTAGGATTTGGAAGCACAGCCAGCTGAGAGTGATGTGCTGGATGATAGCTGCCATGGAGTTGGCGAACAAGAGTGCTTGATTAGACGAACTTTAGCTGCCCACTTGGATTATGTCTATACTCAAAAGCATCACCCATAATTGGTCATGCTTTTTTTAAGTTTCCAAGGTCGATCGAGCTTTTCAAGTTTGTTTCCTTATTTTATGTATAATATTTGTGATAAATTTATATAGTATATATAGCGCTTGATTTTGTTGCATGTCTGTTGAATTACCTTTATTAGGTTCATATGATGTACAAATTCCGATTAGGGAGTCATGACTCACGACCGCAGGAACATACTTGAAAACATGATAAAAAGAAAAACATCAATTGGTCGGTATTGTAAATAAGATCCACACGACAAATCTGTGGATCCAAACGCCATGCAGGATTAGCGCTTTTGACAGCAACCATATGATATAAAAGTCACTCGATCACATAGAATGAATGATCCGAGCAAGAAAAATTATTGGAGAAAGTCATCACAAATTGACCAATAATATCACACATCAAAACCACAAAAGTATTTTGAATTTATAACTAATCTAGAAAACAGCATAGATGCAGTCGAAGCAGGTCCACTTCAGCATAATCCATTGAATAGATGTGGATGGAAGCATGCCCCAGTAGCAGCAGCAATGGAAACTAAACATGAGCGTGGAAATTTGGAAAATGCAAGTTGGGCATGTTTTGACCAGTACTATTATGTTGAACGGCCACACATGTCTGTGGGTGGCGAAATTACTTTATCGATGTATAATTTGGCGGTTAACGTTAATAACAGACTGGTCAATGACTCGATCTATATAGACAAGATTTTTTCAAATGGCCGTACCATTGTGTGTACACATTAATTTCACAGTTCAAAACCACATTAGGAACGATATTTCAAGCTGCAAAATGTTTCCCCTAAAATAAAAAACGCAGATCATTTAATTCAAATTTTTTTTAAAAAAAAAAATACTCGTAAATCTAAAACACCCTACACACCTTCAGTAAGAATTCTTCTCTTTACGTGGTATAATTTTAATGATTCAAAAATATTATTCGGATCTAGTTTTTAACAAACCAATTAGATTAATATCTACTCGATCTTTTCTTAAATATTAAATAAATATTGAATTGGAAATAAGACTAGAGTATCAACTCAACTAGATAAAAGATCATAAGTATATAAATATATAAAATAATAATAATATCTCTATTTTGAAGGGATCGTCTTTCAAATGCAAAAAAGAAAGTCGTTAGGATTGAGTTTCGCTACATTATTAAATTTAAAATAAAGATTAAGGAATTTATAGTTGGAAAATAATATTCAATCACTACTTGATCGACCCGTGTTTATTTTATAAAAGAATCATTGTTGGAAGTTGGAAGGGGGTTGCCTTTATGGAAAATGGGGGTGTAATTAATCCAACAACCCTTTTAATATTCAAGAATGTAGAAGATTCAGGTATGCAATTAACTTATAATGTTCATGTATTGGCCTCTTACCTAACCAAGGCACCATCCTAAGTGCAAGAAAAAGGTGTCTTCCACATTTAATTTACAATAAACAAGTCAACTCAATTTCTTAACTTGGTCATTTTTATATGTTGGCAGCACGTTGATATTGTAGTTTTTTCTTTAAAATAAAATGATATGATATCTCGAGTTTCGAGTGTCTTCGATTTGTCTATGTTTTTTTTAATATATAACCATTTTTGGTATTTCAACCTGTAATTAAAGACTTTGAGATGCACACATTTTTCTTAATGAAATTGTGTTTAGATTTTCAGTTTTTGAAAAGTTATGTTTCTGTTGTTTTGTTTATATAAATATTTTATTTTGATAATTAAAACTTAGTATGACCTATAGACTTATATTAGTCAACCTATTGATCAAGTACAACTATATATTATCTTTCATTGAGGTGGAAAGTTTTGTCATGCACCTTTAAAAAAATGAATTTATATTTTATATGTTATCATTGTATTAAATCTAAGTTAAAATACTATTTTGGTCTCATCTTTCGATCATTTGATTTTTGTACTTTGAAAATGTTCATAATCATTTGATTGAATGGACAGCGTCGAGACGCCATACATAGCATCTTGACGCTACAAAAATGAAAATGAGACGTGCGGTGAAATTTTATGTACTGTGGCGCTTAAAACATCGTAGCATTGAGATACTACATGTCCTACTTTATGTGCGGCCAGGTAGACATGTTCTACTTTTTTTTTTCTTTTGTTTAGTACAACATGTGGGAGTGGGGATCGAACTCAACAACCTCTTGATTGTAGATATATGTCAATTAGCGCTAAACCATATTTATTTTGGCAGAAATATCTAATATATTAAAGATAAATTTAAAATTTTTTAAAGATATAAGAACAAAAAGTTGTGGAAATTTTAAGAGATAAGAGAATATTCGGATATTTAGCCTTCTTTTTAAATACTCAAATTTGAAATTACCTTTTCTAACATTAAAATTTTGATGATACTTTTTAAAATAGTATTAAGTCAAAATTCCAATTTGCTGAGAAGCCGTAACTTCTTGAAATGTTGACTTTTCCAACGGAATTAAACAAGTTAATTTGTATGATCTCTATTTATTTATTTATTATTATTATATTTTGAAATAATCTTTCATAGACAACTTCGTTTAGTTTAATGGGTTAAGGCACTTATGTCATATCAAAAAATCGTGAGTTCGAATTCTACATGCCACATGTTGTATTGAA
The DNA here is from genome assembly GCF_001995035.1 of Momordica charantia. The sequence continues at coordinate 2,723,347 of NW_019104492.1, forward strand.
AAATACATTAAAACCACATATGTTACTCTTTGATTAAGGATCGTAATCATACCAAAAGAAAATAGGTTAAAATACTATTTTGTTTTCTGTACTTTTCAGCTTTTATTTATTTTGAATCCTGTATTTTAAAAATATTTATTTTGATCCTTGTATTTTGAACTTTAGTTCTTTTTAGTAATTATATTTTTAAAATGTTCGTTTTTCATTCGTGAACTTTTAAAAAGTAATCATTTTAGTCTTTATTTGTAAAATTTTAACACAAATTCTACGCTTAACTTGTTCATGGACAAAAGCTGACATAGCTTATTTGAATGGATTAATACATCTATCGTCTATTTAGAAATCATAATTAGGATTGAAAAATATAGAATCTACACTTTTGTCATGAAACAAAACTAATTAGATGGTATCTATTACACAAATTACTAGTATATCCTTTTAAAGATCAATCTCAATATTAAATAATTATTAAAATCTAAAATTGGTAAATTAGGAGGTCAAATCACTTAAAATGTGCTGATACTTTCCAAAATAAAAAAAATCTCAAGAAACCATCCATTTTCGAAACTCATCCGTTTCTTCTTCCTCCAACCGTCCATTTTTCTTTTCTTCCTCCGACCGTCTGTCGCTGTCTACCTTTTTCTTCGGTCAGCTCCGTTTTTATCTGTCGCAAGAGCAATTCGTCTACGTTTATCCCCTTCGAAAAGAGATTTCCGTCGGTTCGTCTTCTCAAGTCGTTTATGCCTGCCTTCGTCTCCGGCCGACGTCTGCCTACCTTCATCTCCAGCCGCCTCCATTTTTCTCAGTCGCTAGAGCAGTTCATCTCCCGATTCAAAGATTTGCATTCCAATTGTTTTCAATTTTTGATTTTGTGTGAAATATTGTATATATGAGGATATATATTATAGTGATTTGATTATGATATATCTTATAACTCAACTTGTATATATGCGGATATATACTATAGTGATTTTAAATGTATATATATGGATATATAAGTGAATATATCTTATAACTCAACTTGTATATATGCGAATATGTAGATATATACTATAATAATTTTAAATGTATATATACGGATATATAAGTGGATACCCACATGTTCAAGTATGTTAAACGATACCATAAATTTTAATACATTTTTCTTCCGAATGACATAAATGGAAATATCTAATATATTAAGGGTAAGTTAAAAATTTTATAAAGATATAAGAACAAAAAGTTGTGGAAATTCTAAGAGATAAGAAACAATTCGGTATATTTAGCCTTCTTTTTAAATACTCAAATTTGAAAATTATCTTTTTTAACATTAAAATTGTGATAATACTTTTTAGAATAGTTAAGTCAAAATTCCAATTTGTTGGCCTTGTACTTTGAGCATTAGTTCTTTTTAGTAATTACATTTTTTAAATCTTCGTTTTGTAACAAAAATCTGTTAGTATAAAATTAGTATTAGATTTCAAAAAGTATATTGAATTTAGTGTTGTATTGAAATTATAATAAAAAAAAATTAGATTAAATGACTGCTTTTCAAAAATACAAAAATTAAAACAAACCATTTTTACGAGAACCCAAATTAATGGTAGTTTTTGTAAAAACTAATAATAATAATAATAATAACAGTTATTGAAAGTGTAAGAAGGTTCATAATAAAAAATATTATTTTAATCAACAAAATAAACATTAAATATGGAGGTCTGCCCCTTTAAATTTGGCGGCCAATATTTATCATTAATCTTGTGGCTTTGGAATTGATCATCCCTTTGGTTTTTGGAGATAATAATCGTCACGTTGACCAGGAAAATGTAATTCATGATGGTAACGTGCATAGTACATATTGAGAAGCTCATATTGAAGCATTAAGTTCAAATTAATATTATAATTAAGGTTAATTTCTGACTATTGTACTCTTCAAGAATAACAATGTTGGAATTTGAATTGTATAGGAACTTGGACAACTTTTCGAAATGCACAACAAAAAAAAGAATGTATACTTTGTATTATTATACTACTTTATCTAAACTTTATTATTATATTATTTAAAACTTTCTATAAAAGAAAAATGATCTATAAAAATGTCATTAACTCCTTGATTGCTAAGTTGTTAACTATTGTAAACTATTTAGTCATTGATATAAGGATAATGACATATATAGTAATATAGTACAAGTAATAACAAATCTACAGTGAGATACAAAGATTTGTAGATATTACATCATTTTAATGTCAAATTGAAATAAAAAATATTTTAAAAGTCAAAATATATCATCAATATATACAATTATCAACGATAGATGTAAAAATAGTAAACTAGAACTAGTGTTTGTTATTGATAAACATACCAATAGTATATCTTTAATAGACGTCTATAAATAATATACTACAAAAATGATTTAGTAGTGACATAGTGAGTAAAAATAGAATTATTTAGACGTAAAGAAATTAAAATAATCTTCATACTGTCAAATTATTGTTACATGTCACGGCTTTACAATATATGGAAACTGATTTTGTCACTCCTTATAATTAATTGTATGTGAAAAATTCTTCTTCTCCCTTTTGAAGTAATTTGGATCATGAAATTTTAAGCGTAAATTTATGATTAGTCCCTCAATTGGTTAAGGGTTTTTTTTTTCGATTTAATCTCTTACATTGTTAACAATTTTTAATTAATCCATTTCAGATGACTCATTTTTGCTAGCTATCTAGCGATATTGTATAGCTGGGTGCGGAATAATTTCGGAACTCCTTGGGGGAAGCTCAATATGACCCATCGAAGTCAAACTTTTAGTCTTGCCATTCCCAAATTTCTTATTGAAATATATAACACATTATTGTGCAATCTAACACAAATAATCATGAAGATGTCAACTAAAACAAAACATTAGTATATGATAAGGTTAATGTAATTATGCATATGTGGCGAAAGACCATAAATCCCAAACATAGAATTTTATAGGGAAAAACAAGAAGCTTCAATCCAATCCAACAATAATTGAAGTTGCACATTTGGACACTATGTACAGAGATTTCAACAAATGGTAACCATCCCCAGACACATTTTCCAGGAAACATTTCAAAAAGAAAAGAAAATATTTTGAAAACAAAGAAATCTTGTGGGGCCATTTCTGGAAAAGAAAAAACTAAAACACCAGGAAGAAGGAAGAGGTATTGTCAAGAACATGAAAGCACAATGAAAGGCAAACGCTCGCAATTGCAGAGGTTTTGGAAGCTGCGTACCTCACAATTTCCAGGCCTCTTTCAATGACTTCCTCATTCACAATGTCGACACATCGTTTCATCCTTTCATATATTTTCTCCAACAACACCTCCACAAACGATCTCATCATCGCAAACGTCATCCTCCCCGTCAAATCCACGATCGCCTTCCTGTTTGCCGACGTCACTTTGCTGGTACACCCTCCGTTTCTGGGCCTCTTCGGAAACTGAGTTCTGGGCTTCAGGCCCAATTCGTTGTCCTCGAATTCCATGGCCTTTTTCTCTGGGCCTGGGCCTGCTTCGATGGCCCGGTTTCCATGGCCGGACAAGACCTGGTGGGATGTTCTAACCAGAGTCGCGACTGCGCCTTTGGAAAGAGAGACCAATAACTCTCTCATTTCCTTTTCGTGCTTGGGATTTGCGAGTCCGGAGAAGATTTGATCGAACGTGTTGATTTCCCTCGTCTTCTCCAGATAAACAGAAACCGCCGCGCTTACGAACAATTGAATTAGCTCGCCGATTAATTCTCTGTATTTCTCGTCGCACGCCACGCCCATCCATTTCGCGAAACCATCCTCCAAACTCCTCGATTTACTCGGCTCCAATGAGAAGTACGCCATCACCAGATTTCTAGCGAAGCTCCCAACCACCGTGGAAACGAAGCCACATCCAGACTCACTGCACATCTTCGCCATGATTACATCGGCAAAATTACTCGAACCGTCGTCACCACCGGGGCGGTGCCGCCGAGACTGATCGTAGCCTCGCAGAACCCCGAGAGTTACGGCCTGGGAGACACGAGTGATGGAATCGGAGATCTCGTCAGATCGGGCGAGTTTGGCGATTCGGCTGAAACTGCGAGGGATTTGGTCGGAATCGGAATGAAGAAACTCCTTGAGATCTCGGGAGACGGTGGCGAAACAGTCGGCGGAATCGGAGAATGCATCGGCGGCGGAAGAGAGAGCAGCGAGAAACCTAGAAATCTTGGCTCTCTTTCGGGCGAGGGAAGAGGAGTGGTAGACTCTGTAAGTAGCGTAGCCGGAAAATCCAAGAGCCGCCATCACAAGGACCCAGTTAGTCCTACGGACGACTTTCAAATTGTTGTCCATAACCGTGGTGGTATTTTTGGGGGCGAGGGGAGAGAAATTAGTGGTGCTCCTCAATCCATTGAAATGGAGGTTGGGAAACAGAGGAAAGAGGGAGAAACAGAGTAGCTTTTCGAGAAGCGAAACGAGGCGTAGAGGGAATGGAGAAGATATCCATAAGCGTAGAGGTGAACATGACACGTGACAAGTTGACCTGTTAATGGATAATATTAGCGCACAAAATGGAGAAAAGAGAGAGAGATGAAGCGAAGCAGTTAGTTACACAAGACTGAGAAAAAAGATTCCAAGGATAGAGCATTTTCCTTTTCTTTTCGCCAACTTCGACCACCGCCCTAACTTAACGAGTGCGATGTGATTCTTCTTTATGGATATTAATTATGGCAGTATGGTGACACGTGGAGGTATGGGCTTGGCTTGCCATGGGCCTCGGACTGCGACTTATCTTCTATCTTCTACTACACGATTCTTCTTCTTCTTCTTCTGACATTTCCTTTTTTAGCATCCTACTTGTTTTTCTGCTCTTAAAATAATACCCTTTCCCCCCATTATTACTATCGTGGGAGTTCTTCTTTTATCTTTATAACAATCTTTTTTCTCACTTTTTCATTCTTTATCTTTTTCTCTTCCTTTAATTAATGAGGATTCAGTGTTACTCAACACTCCAATCGGTTTAAATATCAATATTTAACAAAAATCCATGAGGCATGAAGGGTAGCTATTAGAGATTCGGCTCAAAAATTATCCTGAAGTGATTTATATTTACACTAGAAGAATTATGATTTTTAGTAACCAAATTTTTACCGATGAAATGACAAAGAATTGAGTTGTTACTGGTTGGCATTCGCCATACAAATACAGTTTTCTAACATTTTTAAGCTTCGTTGCAAGTTGCGACGCAAAAATATAATGCCACAATTTGTTTGCAACTTTTTGTATTATTATTTCATTGCTATCATCTTTTGGCAAGCATTGCGATGCAAAGACAAATACGTCGCTAATCTATTCCATAGACCTTCTTCAACCTTTCCGTCCATGTATATTATTTTATTTTTATATTGAGATATTATTTTTTTCATCAATAAATATAGAGACGTTTTAAAAAATTCATCTCTAATTTTTATCGATTCGACTACTTTACCTACATATATCCCCTGAAATTGAGTAAAAGATGAGTTATCTCTAAGGCCACGTTTACCTAACCGCAATCGTAATGAATTCAATCGAAATCATAATATTATTTCATTGATGTTGTTTCCTATAAATTTTCTAGAATCGTAATCATAATTCCTTCGATGTTGTTTACTAAAACTGTCTGGAATCAAAATCGGAATCGAAATCAGATATATGACAATTACTAATATATCTCTTCCTCCTTTTTAGCTAATTACAAATATATTATTGTGCTAATCATTTTTAAATTACAATAATAATAAATTTTAATTTAATTTATTACTAATATTATTCACTGTAAATATTTCTTATTATAACAATTTATCTAATATTAATACATAATGAATAATTAAAATAAAATTACATCAAATAAAATATTTTTTATTAGAACAACCAAACTTTTATAAAACATATTATTAAGTTTTATTATTCTAATATTTCAAAATAATAATATCTATTTAAAAAATTTATTGATATTAATTAATATTAATATTCTATAATAAAATCACATAAACTAATAAAATTTGGAGTATAAATAGAGAAGAAATTATAAATGTATAAAAAAACTAATTAAAAATTATATGGATCTAATCCATAGATGAGAGAGAAAGGGTAAAAGTGGTAATGAGGTTGTAGGAATGTAATGAGATTACACATTTTCATGTAATGGGATTACAAAATTTGAGGTAGGTCCCACCATTTGATTACATTCCTACTAAACAGAGAATCAAATTTTTCATTACGATTCATTGATCACGATTGCGAGCAAGTAAACGGGGCTTAAATGAAATAGTATATGGTAATGAGTAAAACGAGACAGACTTAATAAAACCATTTAAACTTTAATTTATAATGCATGCAAAAGTTAATAACATATACTAGGTAGCGTTTTAGCATAAATAGTCTATAACATCTACAAGTTTATCTAATTTTATACAATATATGAAATATATCGTCATGGTCTGTCACGCATGACATTTTCAACAAACAATATACTTCAATCTGCATAAACAATTGCATGTGGTCAAAATGCGAATTAAGAATTATGCCAGTACAATTACAAACCAAAACTCAAAAGTAAAACGAAGTTACGACACAAATCTCAAGTCTAATATCAAAATACATGATGATCATGCAAGAACTTAGAACCCCTCCTTAATCTTAAATTTAATGGTCTCCAACATACATCAAATTCAAAATCTCCAACTAAATTTTCAATCAACCTCCCAGAGTCTCAAGCATACGTCAAAATCAAAATCTCTAACAAGAATCTCAAACTAAAATCACAATCAACTATTTAAATAATAGAACACATTAGAAAAATGATAGAAATTTGTAATGATAAATAAATGTGAAGAATAGAAATCTAATTTTGCAACCTATTTGATACAGTATTAATTAAATGCAAGCAAAGTTTGTCAAAAAATAAAATGCAAGCAAAGAATAAAATATTAAATTACAATTTTAATAAACAAGATAGCCTAAAAGATAGGGATCGGGATCGATGAAGTGAACATTTTTGTGGCCCAACCCACTAAACAGATATGGTAGTGTAGATCAGGCCCAGCCCATTTCCCCACTCTTCCAGAGGCGGCGAAGCGTAGAATGAATCGCCAAGTACGAAGCAGATACGATACGATCCGATTAAACAAACGACGCCACGCCACCAAAGCATCCCATTTGGATTACTCTCCAGCCGTACGATAGCGTGAAAAATTCAAGATCATAAACAGATATTCAAACTCCCAATTACACACTCTCAGCTTAATCTTCACACGCCAATTCCACGGATAAGCCCAAACACGAAGAGAGAAAAATAGTTATCCGCTCTCTAATAATTTGTTCTATTTATACAAAAATTTCGTCTCAACGTTTGTTTTATTATATACAATTCAATTTATTTGGAGAAAATTGATGTGGTGAGGTGACGTATTGGCATGGGCAGGCGCCGCAGCCGCCAATTGGACGAAAGCCGGCAGTTCCGCCACGCGTTTCTCCGAAGGAAGCGAACGTGGCAAACCGCCAATGAACTTGTTCACGTTTTGGAAGATTTTTTAGCTTATCAACCGGAAAAGAAAACAAAAGAAGAGGAACTCCTGAAACTCAAAAACAGAGTTCACATTTATGTATAAATATATATATATATTGAATTAATTCCTCCGCAGTTGTGTATTACAAAAGACAAGACAAGACAGGTGGGTCAAGTCTGTTGTTGCCGCCAAAGTTCGGTGTATCCTAATCATAGTAAATAGCAACCCAACCCCTCTCTCAACCCACAATTCTTCTTCTTCTTCTTCTTCTTCTTCTTCTTCTTCTTCTTCTTATTATTATTATTTTTGTGTGTCTTTTGATTCGGTTTCTCCGTCGCCACTTCCAAAACCTCGCCCCCCATGACACTATTATTATTATTATTATGCCGTCGGAGATTTGGGAATTGAAGGCAATTGAAGATCGTGGAAACTATGTATCAGCTGCCTTACGTGCGGGATCCCCAGTTGGAATTACTCATCGAAAGAATTTACCCGCCGAGGTAATTTTTTTGCTTTACCATGCTTCTATGCCTTGGTAATTTGCCTTTGATTGATTCCAATTCATGCCCCATTTTTGCAGAGTTTGCATAGACAACGATACCTTTCAAGATTGCACCCTCGTGAAGGTATTTAATTTAAATTTGTTTCTTAATTATATATAATTATATGCCTCTCTCTACCTTCAAACCCTCGAAAGAATTCGTGTATGTTTTCCACTGCCAAAACCCATTTGAAAGAACGAACAGACAAACAAAAAAGAGGAGGAGGAGGAGTCCTTCTCACCGACGAAACACCCAATTGATGATGACACCAAAAAATAGAGGAGATGGAAAGATGAGTCACGGTTTTTCCCACAAAAGCAATGTCCTAATTTACTTTCTTTCTTTTCTTTTTTTCCTTTTTGGTTTCTTCTGTATTACAAGCTGGGTGCCTATTCCGAAGTAACATGATTCCCGTGCAAAAGAACCAAAAGTTGTCAGCCTTTTGTGCTGTTCTATGATAAGTGTACATTATATATGTGGCATTGTGAGAGTAGGGTTTTAAATTGCCTTGAAAATGTAGTCTAATTGGAAATTAAGACTTTGGAGATCTGTTGATGAGAATTAATCCAATTTTTTGACAGGTTGACAGTGCGAACAAACATGGAATTCTACTTGAGATGGTGCAGGTTTTGACAGATCTCGACCTCGTTATTTCCAAATCTTACATTTCTTCCGACGGTGGATGGCTCATGGACGGTCAGTACCCATCCATCCACTATTCACACATAAAGTTTAATCCAATCCCACTTATCATTTTTTAAGCTCTAAATTTCTTAATTCAATTATGTTTAAGCAAGCATGATGATTGTTTCCAAATCAGTGCTTTAGATGAGTGGAATCTGACTTGATCACATTTAGTAGTTGGACACATAAATTTCTCTTATACTACTGTTTTTAGTGGAAGGAAGAAACCTAAAAGTAGGAAGAAACCTTAATGGAAGCTGATTTGTAATACTTCTATTTGTATGTGATGGTGCAGTTTTCCACGTGACTGATCAGCTCGGCAATAAAGTCACAGATGAAAGTCTCATCCATTACATTCAACAGGTTTCCTTTTTTACCTTATAATGCTTAACCAAACATGAAAGTATATTCAATATCCTATGTGTAATTACAGGCCTTGTGCGTCAGTAGGAGTAGGAGAGAAGGGTCATCAAAAACAGCAAGAACATGCATGGGAAGAGAAGTGTTGCCTCGTCACATGGCATCGGAGCAGACCGCGGTGGAGATCATTGGGACCGATCGGCCAGGTCTCTTGTCGGAGATATTCGCCGTGTTGGTCGATCTCGGCTGCAACATCACCGCCGCGGTCGCTTGGACGCATCATAAAGCGGCAGCCTCCATTGTCTACATCGAAGAAGGTTGGAAGGGTGGACCCATAAAGGACCCAAAACGGCTGGCCCATGTGCAGGACCAACTTGAGAACGTGGTTGACGCCCATAATGGACTGGGCGAGACGAGCAGCGTGAGGTTGACGGCTCCATCGGCCGGACGCACCCACACCGAGCGGCGGCTCCACCAGCTGATGTATGCCAATGGCGACTACAAGCAGTGTTGTTGTCGCGACGATGGCAAAATATGTAAAAAGGGTTGCACTCGAACGCATGTAGGAATAGAGAGTTGCAAGGAGAAAGGATATTCGGTTATCAATATCAAAAGCCGGGACCGCCCAAAGCTGTTGTTCGACACGGTTTGCGCTCTTACCGACTTGCAGTACGTGGTGTTTCATGCTGCAGTAAGTTCGAAGGGCATTGTAGCTGATCAGGTACCACACCACAAGTTTGTTTTGTTTCATAATGGCCAAGAATACAAACATTTCAGTACGTTAGTTTTAGTACTGTTTCTCGAAGTTCATGTGCATTTTCCAATCCAAGTTGGCTTTTGTTTTGGGTCCGAAAATTTGTCGAGTTTTATGTATGGTGGGGCTGACATAGCTTTTGTCCTGTGTTGAAAATTGCAGGAGTATTTTATTCGGCATAAAGGTGGCTGCATGTTAGATACAGACAGTGAAAGGAACAAGCTTTCGTGGGCCTTGGTTGCAGCCATAGAAAGAAGGGTTTCACATGTATGTCCACAAAACCTCTTATATTAACTATGGAAATACATATCCAAATCCAAACGTTAAGATTAGCTTCTTACCTGTACTCAAAATCCATCAGCACTATCTATTTAACATTAACAAGATCAACTATTTTGAAGGGGTTGAGGCTGCAACTTTGCACTCTGAACCGAATGGGACTGCTATCAGACATCACAAGGATATTCCGTGAGAACGGCCTGTCGATCTCGACAATTGACGTCGGAACCAATGGCGAGAGAGCAGTTGGGTCCTTCTTCGTCACGGATGCGTCGGGGCACAGTGTGGATCCACAGAGAGTGGAGTTGGTGATCAAGGAGATTGGAGGATCAGTTGCTTTAATTCAAGAGGCTTCGAAATTGGCTGCTCAAGCCTCCTCCTCCTCAGCTTCAAGACCAATTCAGGGGATCAAAGATGCAAGAGTTGAAGATAAGCCAAGATTTTCATTGGGTAGCTTACTGTGGTCTCAGCTGGGACGCCTTTCCAGTAACTTTGGCTCTATATGATCATAAGGGAGGGCATCCTAATGTTGGACGTATGTCTTGTAAATAAGATAGCACAGAAGCATAGTAAGGTTATTCGCTAGTGACAATAAAGATTAGTCGTGAACTATCTCCTCTAGCCAATACAACAAGGCTTTCTTATTTGAATGGTATATAGGGAAAATGGAATTAATTAATGATTCAATGTTCCAAATTTGCAATCCCTTATTCCCTTCTCTCAACCAAGCCTCCTCACAACAGCGTCTCTAACACTTGCGGTCAAAACTTGTATTCATATTTCAGAAATAAGACAGTAATAACTAATAAACACCCCTCTATATATCAATCCATGCCACCCTATTCCTAGCTAGGAATAGATTGTAGATACGTATATTATAACGCACTGGCCTTGAAGCGGTCATGGTAACTCCAAATACCATGAAATTTGGCACAAGATATATCGCTTCAAGTGTAATTTCTAGGGTTTGAATCATCGATACCAATGAAAAACTTTATGAAAAATAACTTAACAGCACAATAATGGTCTTAAATTAGCTTCATACCAATTGATTCATAGGATCACGAGACGAGAATTGCAATCGTAAGATAATACCATAGAAAATACAACAAAGCCATCAATTATTTGCATGTAAATGAATTTTGAGTTTACAAGTTTTTCTATATACAGAGATATCATAACAAACATAGTTTCCCAAATGCTTGCTTCATATAGAGAAAACACAAGATATACATAGGAAAGAAATAAAATTCTATGAAGATAAGCAGATTGAAGAGTTTCAGGAGCCGTCACATTGAATCAATGTCCTCGACATTAAGCCAGTCACTTGATTCCTTGCGGGTGCCTACCTCCCCGGATCCGACATGCTTAATATCTATGGAGTTTGTATCCTTGTCTGAATCAGCAGAAGTCCGGCTAAGCTGAACCCAATCTCGGGAATCTTTAGTTGAAGAGTCAGAGCCTGATGCAACCTTCTTATGATATGCCGGGACCTCCTGGTCGTCATCCTCAAGATCACTAAATGATACGTCCTCGTCGTTCCCAATAGGGATGTTAGTTCCACTGTCACCATCAATCTCAAGAGTCTCCTCCTTCAACCAATCATCTCCATCATCCACGTATATGTCATCAAAATCTTTGGAAGGACCAGAGTGGGAATGTTCAATTCCGGTTTGCAAGGGTATTTCCTCAATGACAGGCTTGTCTACAACTTGAATTTTCACGTTCTTAATTGGATGCTTATCAGTCTCAACATCAGTCACCATTGAGGAAGGGGCTGCACTATCAGGAGATTTCTGAAGAAACAGTGGTTCAGATTGATCTCTAGGTGGCACCGAGAGATGCTCCTCATTTGATGAATCAGAAGATCCTTTCGAACTAGTCAAGATGTTTCTAGATATCTCGGGCTCCGTCTGTACCTTGGTTTGTTGTTGTAATTCATGAAACTGTGCTCTGGCTTCTAGTATCTATAAATATGGTCATACAAATTTCAATTAGTTTTGCAGATCACTAGAAAACCGCAACGTAGAAAATTCTAGCAACCTCTAATGCATATTTGGAGCAAAATACATATCTGATCACCAAAACAACATTTGACAATATGCTTCCTATATAACAAAACACTCACAAGGAAAAGAAGGCCAATTTTCCAAGTCAACAATTTTACTTCTCCAAATGCAGAAATGTGACTACGAATAAGCCAAACATTTCAGCATCAAGACCATTGCTTCTTCTTTCAACTGAAAAAATTTCAGCCAAATTTAGAGGCCAATCTACTTGATGACAAGACGAACACATATGATATGAACATATCAATGTTGGGCTAGTGGCCAATGATGGCCAAACAACACAATTTTTGCTATGACAATAATCTGACCATTCAACAGACCAAACTATTGAAGGTATCTTCACCATCAACACTGATCATCGATACCTTGAAGAATCTTAGGAAGAAAATTTACCTAAAATGAACATTTTCTACCTGTTATAATGGGCTCACCTTGACCTAACCAAAACCTAGAAAGTAGATAGCCCAAAAAACCAGTATTCAGGGCCCATGTCTTCCTCTTTTTGCAACAACTACACCAACTCTTAATATTGACTCTGATAAAGGGCCATATCTTTTAACAGTAATGTAAAATTTAGAATATTTCTTAAGCAGCTTTAAAATCTCCACAGATAAAAGAAACTTGTTTCCTCCAAGAGGCAACAGCTAATGAGTCTAACTCTCAGTTGAAGACTAATTTTATAGTATTAGAGGTTATGAGGTGGCTGGAGATGGGCAGAGCCGACCACCATCCTTGGGCTTTCAACTCAAGGGCAAGTTGAGGGAGATGTAAGTTTCAGGATTAGGCTGTTGTCATCAGGGTTTCATCTCCCCATCAGAATTCAGATAATGCAGTCCCCTTGTAGGATAGGAAGCAGGGACGCAGGCCATATGCCCCATGCATGTTTGCTGAAGATGCTCCAGTTTTCAATTCTGCTATTATTCACGTGGAAATGCCAAAGGAGGACAAGAATATCTAGTGGACCCTCTGGCTAAGGGAGATGAAATTATACTTGATGTCATCCTAATAGGATGACAAAAAGGATTGGACAATGGAAGGGAGCTCTGAAAGCTGGGATCTGACAACTTAACTTTGCTCTATTAACTATGAGAAGCCCAGTAGATTGGCCATTTGCATCAACGAAGATCATGAGTTGGAATCTTAGGAATCTGGAAGTCAAGAAGACGAGCAAAGTAGTTCAGGAATATATTTTGAAAGTTAAACCATATTTTGCTTTCTTCAGGAAACTAACCTTCTAACGGTTGATAAAGCATTGATTAAATCCATTTGAAGTCTGCATCATACTGGTTAGTCCTCTCTGGCTTTCATTGGAGCCAAGGGGAGGGTATCCTTGAGTTGCGGGATGCAGTCTCACATACTGTTTTAAAGGTGGTGGCTGGTTTCTTCTCCCTTACTCTCCGTCAGATTCTCGATGTCCAATAGGAATAGTTGCCAGGTTTTAAGGATATATGGGCAATCAGGAATAAGTTTTGAGCTTGAGGATATGATTAATGAATGCACCTAACTATTTGAGGAATCAGTCATGCAATTACAGGAAAGAGGAATATGCTCTGTTAAATTGTTGGCCCATAACTTTATATCTGACCGACATGCACTTAATGAAACATGTTCTCTCAACCGAAGCAAACAAACTTTTTTATAAATATAAAAAGAGGGGGACTTACAACTGCATAAATTGTGGTTAACTATAATATTTTTCAACAAAGAAATAAATACAAATATCCTACATATTACATATTAGTTTTATATGACTAGAAACTATTTCATATAAAGAAAAAATATATTAAAGAAAGGATCCTATAAAGACACACAAATATGTGTTCAGACATCAGTTGCAACAACTTCCCATCACTGCTTTATTGATTTTTATCGGCTGAAATTTATCTGTTTGTTTACTGTAACACTTTGAGTTCAGTTTTTATTTCTTTCTTAGTTATTTGATGTAAATGCTCTTAGACTTCATGAAACTTGAAGAATTACATTTCTTTCTCTATTAAATGTGACATGACATATCCTATTCATGTCCCTAACATCTTCACAATGTTTAAAAAATAAGAAGAAAATAGGACCCTGTAAATCAAGTAACTAGAGCATGTCCTGTCTAACACATAGTTGAAAAGGACACTCTACCCAAATTATAGTATTCATGCATCCTCGAAGTCCCCCACCAAGGACCCTATCTGAATTTTTAGGTCCATCTCACACCCACTCAATTTACAAAGAAAGGTAGTAGGCCAAGTAGCGTGAGAGATTACGGTTTGCATTTCGTCTCATATAGATGACTAGTTTAGGGTTATTATGCACTCACAAAATGCAACTGCCTTTTTACAATTCTCTCGGTGATCTCCGTGCATAAGAATACATATCCTCCACTGTCATTGCATTACAGAGATAACAAGTATATACTCTAAAACTCAAATTTTCCAATATCATCCCCATCTATCATAATAAACAAAAATTAAAGCCCCCCATCGACATGGTCAAAAGATAAAGAACAACACACGTTACTTCATTTTTTTGAGTTAAATGTGTTTTAAGTCTCCTAATTCCTAAAGCCCTTATATTAGATATCAGCTTGTTTTGGGCTGAATCATATTATTTAGATAAGTTAGCCATTCTAAGGTATTGCTAAATGATTCTTATCAATATCCATGAATGGTAAGTCATAGAACAATATCAAATTTACACATTTCTTGGAAGGAAGCTTGGGCGTGGTTAGATCCAACATCCCCAAGGATTTTAATGTTTTTCCTTTTGTCTCTCATTCTTGTTAACTGAAAGTCTTTTCTGTAATGTTTAAAAGTTAGTTAGTTGTTGTATTTTGGCTCCTTGTCTTAGGCTTCCCTTTTTTGTTTCTCCATCTTGTAGTTTTCACTTTTCTCAATGCAAGCTAGCTTTTTCATACACACATTTATAACTTTATACGTTTCTTATACTAAGACTACAAAATTTGTTTTTCTATACAATAAACATCCAAGATTTATGTGGACCTCTTGGCTTACACAGGAATGGTACAAGGCCCAAAGAAACCAAAAATAATAGCATTCACAAAACAACGAGACCAACTTACTTGGGGTGTTGACAGAAGTTCAGCATCATGCTTGCTAAGTCTAGGATGCAAGATCACAAAGTAGATTTTCCAAAAGCAATCTTCACTCATGTATTGGGGACAAAGTTCAATCCTCAAAGCAGCCAAACTAGGCACAAGATGCTCAACAGCCAAAGCATGTTCTTGCTGGGCATCGGATAACTCAAGATCTATTTACGCGTAATCGAACAGGAAAATTAATTAGTCTTAAATTGATGTCTGTCTGCTGATACATATATCTATACATGAAAGAGTGAGGTAACTAATAAGATTAACGAGAAGTATAATTGCTGTAAAGATAATAAGAGAAGCTCAGGATATTCGGTCAGAAGCACATCCGTGATACTCCACTCGAAATTAAAGAAGAACATTCAATTTGTGCATTGGAGAAACTATAAGACAGAATATGAAAGCTACCGTCGTAGTCGTCATATGGAAGAGGAAAGTCCAACCAGGTCCCAGGATGCAGGACGATATTCCTGACGAATATCAGGACCTCCTCTGTTACACCAACCGCACTTCCCACGTCATAGTTCTCCAAAGAATCCTCTGATCCAAACTGAAGGAAATTGGAAGCAATCTTGGTGATCTCCGACATGGTCCTGTTGCTCGAAAGCTTCGAGATCCCAGTCTTAAATTTCCCACTGATTTCAGCGAAATCACTGCGTATTCCCGCCATTAGATCTTCTTCAGAAAATTCAGGGCCAGACGGATTGTCGGTTGTGGAATTATCAAGCGGTTCATTAGGTTTTGGATCAGAGACTTGGGAATGTGAAGCAGAATGTTCAGGCTGAGGGGCGAGGAAAGAGGCGACGCCCCAGAATTGGCGGGTTAGGGTATTTTTGAGCTCGGACAAATCCTCTTTGACGCCTCTGGCAGTTGGAGTCGAAGATGACGACGATGACTGCGACGATTGCGAGGAGGAATCCGTGTGGTGATATTGATCGGATAAGGAATCGGATTTGAGCGGCGATTTGGAGTTGCCACTGGCATTCTCGTCGTCTTCATCATCATCGAGCTTCAATGAATTAGCAATGGATCTGGCCAACCAAGACATCGCGTATCCCAATGCAGAAGCTAAAGGCGGAGGAGTGAAGACGAAGACGAAGAAGAGTAGGAACTGAGAGAGTTTCCTCAATCGGAGATCACTTCTCGATGTTCAGTTTCTTCTTTCGTCGAGAGCAAGCCATTTTAGTCATTATCCATCATTTAATTTAATTAGTAAAAGAAACACCGGCATTATCCACGACGTCGTTTTTCGCAACCAGAGCCTGGGCCTGTTTATGGGCCACGGTTGGCTCTTGAAATTTGGAGGGCCTCTCTTTCCAACCCATATTGACTTGTAGCGCCAATCACAAATGTCATTTTTGGAGTCGGTTTCGGTTTGATAAGATTTGTATTTTTCGTTTTCTGTTGTGAATCCTTGTGTTTTGTGAACAGGACATCCCTGTTTTAGCTCTTATTACTTACCTACGGTTTAGGATAAGCTTTAACCTTCATCCTCTAAACTATGTCGGGATTGGCACTGTACTATATTTTTCTTCTGTTAGTTTTGGATCACTTTTAACTAATTGATGATATCTTAATGAGAAATGCCTGAAATGACATGTCAGCATGCTATTTGACATGACTTTATTGGTATCTATAAAAATAATTTTGTACTGATATAGTACTCGATTATATACCATTAGAAACTTAAGTTAAAACTTAATTTGATATTAAGTGGAGCTTAATTTAAGTGTAAAATATTGTGTAGCTTCTCAAGGTAGGTAAAATAATTATCAATTGAAATAAATACTTATATTTAAGATTGAAAGCTAAATTAAAAAAAAAAAGAATAATAATAACATTACCAAAATGTTTAATCTTTTAGGGTTTTGGATGGTTTTTTTATGGTATGGTCCAAATAATTGAAATTATAGAGGCAACATTTCTATCTTTTTCAGTCTTTTCAAATTTTAAATTTAAAATTTTAAAATTCAAAGATCGAAATTTTAATAAATATACCATTTCATATTATAAACTCATTTTTTTTAAATTAAAATACACAAAATGTAATAATATTATATGTTATATAATATTGTAAAATAATTATTTTACAAACTTTATAACATATAAATAATATTTTAGATTTAACATATGTTTGTTTAATCGGTAACTATTAGTATATATTAAACATTATGAACAACTTTTTAAATTAAGATTCAATTTTCAAATCTACTACCGAACATATCTCAAAGACTCTGAAAAAAATACAACTTAAATACTTTATTTTCATATTTATATTTTGGGATCATCAATCAAACCTACATTATATATTCTTACCACAAATTTATAAAGAGAGATATGGGTTGTACTTTTAACTACATTTTATTAGGATAGTGTGTGAGAAAAATTCTCTCACGAATTAAAACCAACCTATTTGTTACTTGATTACCAGTCTTTTTCTTCCTTAATTTCTCCATATATTATATTATGAGCTATAAACAACAACACATAAACAAACAAACTTCATTCCAAAATCTAATCAAATCATAAAACTAAATTGCATCCAAAATGGCAAGAGTTTCCGGGCTCAAAGCAGGGAAAGAGCACCATTTGTTGAAGGGTGACAAATTCAGCTCAAGGAAGCTTCCTCCGTCCACCTCATCCACCTTCACCGCCGTGGCCTCCGCCGCGCCGCCCGACTCTTGCCGCCGCGCAATATCAAGCGGCGGCGGCGCCATTTTCTGCAGCCGCGGAGATCGGAGCTCAGCCAAGCCGGTGAGTTTCTGGACCAGATCCC
>NW_019104492.1:2741522-2763465 GCF_001995035.1 Momordica charantia
CGGCTTCCGAACCGAACGAAGATTCGAATAACTCGAAAATTCCCGCCTCACGTGCTCGGATTGATCAGGTTTTTGAGCCAAAAAGCTGGAAGATGAGGAAGAAGAAGAAGTAGTATAAGCAGAAAATGCCTCCATATTTATGAAATTACCAATTTTCAAATAACAGAGGCAGAGCAATGACTAAAATCCAAGTGCGAAGATGGGAAAAGAAAGTCGAAAAAGTGGCATTTATATAAAGATTTGAAACGGCCCAAAAACGGGGGCAGTTGAGTAAGAAAGCAAAGTCAGAGATTCAAATGTTTCGCCTTTTGTCAACTTTCATCCAACGTCGACGATATGGGCACCAATTACCTGAAAGTGTCTACACGAACATGGTCAAACCCGTTAGTTTGACTTCAAATTCATTAAATCAAGTGAATGCACAGCAATGATTGGGCAAAATTCAACGGATAAAAATTGTAAAATTACGAAATTTATATTTGTGGGTGACGTGACGATTGTTTTAGAAGGTACAGCTGGAGAAGGCCATAACACATGAAAGAAATAGGAGACCGGGCAGCCGCCTCTCCTTTGTCGTTTTCCTCTTAATATTATATTACAGATCAGTTCCAAAACCCATCAGAAATGGCTTTAAAAAAAGGATTTGGATTTTGGAGCTTTGACCGTGATTGCACAACTGTTGTTTAAGATGAAGAAGACGATCTCTTAGAGATTATGTGATGCAATTTTACTTATATATATATAAGTTATCTTTATGGTGGACATTGAATTATATTCCACACTTAGTTGGCCGGTCTTTTCTATTATTTACTATTTTTCCTTTATCTAACTCCCCAAATTTTTGGAATGTTCTATAGTCATATATGTTATTGATTATAATTTGAATATTATGTCTATTATTTTTTTTTTTGTTATTGTAATTTAAATTGCACATCTATATTTGTTTTCAAGAATGGTCTCTTCTTCTAACTAGAGCAACAGGAATTATATATCTAATAAATTTATTTTATATAATATTGTGGATCTTGCTTTTTGATTTCAACTAGAAAACTACACTAAACTATCTTTAACAAATAATGAGAGAGGTTGTCTTTACTTATATACCATAGAATATATTTGGTAATATTAACTATGATTGTGTTCATATTCCAACTTCAACTACAAGGAATATGGAAGAATTTGAATGTGTCGACTTGAACATAGTTCGATCTGATTTACTTTTCATCAATGAACTTCAAGTTCATTTGATAAATTCTACATATATCTGGATACTTATATCCTCCAATTCATTTCCTTTTTTTTTTCTTTTTTGGAAATCCTTGACCATTAAAATATAGCAAATGGTTATTATGAAAGGAAAAAACAACAGTTGTTTTTTTTTTCCAAACACCCAGTTATTTTTTATTGGCTATAAGTTATAACTTCAAAAGTGTACTTTCCAGAGCAATTTACCAGTACAGTATAATCCTGAGTTTAGAAAAAAAAAAAAAAAAAAAAACCTACGAGTAAAATCCTTATTGAATATTCTAACTTCATTTAAATAATCCAGTTTACTTTTTTGATATCAAATCTTGTGAAAGTATAAGCCTACATACGTAAGATAAGATTGTGTAAAGAAAGATCTCGACATGACCCAATACAATTTTTATTTTACGTTCCATTGTATGAGGACCCATTTTATTTTAATCTATACTTAATTTATCCGTGCACTCTCCTCTAGATTTTTTTTAAATAATGTTTTTATTTAAACTTATTTTTAAAATAATGTTGTATTAAATAAAATTAAAGAAAAAATGTATATTTTGAAACTTATTCCAAAAATAATGTATTTAAAATTAGTCACCTACTCGGTCGTCTCTTGAACAGACGACCATGCCATTTTTAGATGTTGGTCGTCTCGATCATTTCTTCAAGAGACGATTTGGATATTTAAAAAAACTAAATATTATTATTTATTATATATTAAAAAGTAGATAACACTAAATTGAATCAACTAATAGCACAGTCGATGATGGTGCCACATTCAACCTTCAATACAGCGGTTCGAGCCTCGGTAAATGTAAGTTTTATTATATCCGAGTGAAGGTTCGATGTATAAACAATATAATAATAATAATAACTAAAAAGTTGATTAATAGTAGAAGAAGACAAAAATTTACAATTATTGAGGCATGAATCGTTACATTGAGAGTTGAATGCGGCACCATTATCCACTGTGCCACTAGATGATTCAATGTAGTATAATCTACTTTTTAAAATGTAATATAGTAATAATATTTAGTTTTTTTTTTAAATATCAAAGTCATCCCTCAAAGAAATGATCGGGAGGTCTGGTCCAAGACCAAATGGATGACTAATTTCAAACATATTATTTTTGGAATAAGTTTGAAAATATGCCTTTTTTCTTTAATTTTATTTAATGCAGTATTATTTTAAAAATAAATTTAAATAAAACATTATTTGAAAAAAAAAATCTCTCTCCTCTCCATATGAATTTGTCTGATATCTGTATTAAAATATTGGGTTCTTCGATTTTACTTAGAAAGTTCAATCTTTTTTATTCCTAAAAAGATATTAAAATCTTCATTGTTTAATAAAACTGGTCTATTTAAAACTCAGCCTTTCTTCTTTTTATTTTTTTTAAGAAAAAATTGACTTCTATCTAAATTAACAACTTAACAAGATATATCAATTTTTACTCTAAACTTTCTATTTCATTCCATTCATTTGAAGAATATTAAAAAATATATATTATGGATTATAAACATTTTTTTGAGAGAAAAAAAATTATAGACATATATCTAGTACAGTGGTGAAATTCCAAAAAAAAAAAATGATATGAGAGCTGTTTTTTTTTCTTTTCTTTTTACTGAAATTCCAAACAAATTTCATTCCATTCATGAGAGCTATCTAAATTAACAATTTATGATATTCATTGAAATTAATGTTTTTAGAAAATTTTACTTTAGTTTTTGTTAAAAGGATTAATGAATTGGATTAGCATAAATCGAATAGAAACTAAAAATTGCAACACTCATCTAATTATATCTAATTTTATTAGTATTTTTTTTCTTCTCTGACCAATTATTCCCTTCCAAATCCATTCCAAATCTCTCTTGTGGATTCTTGCTTAAACCCTGAGTTCCTATAATATTGGCAAATTTTATTCAACTTTTGAAACCTTTCAAGTCAATCAGAGGGATAGGACAGAAGTTAGATAGGGCAGTTTTTTAAAATTTTAATTGAAGTTAATATAGTAAGTATTTTTAATATCAGTTTTGCATAATAAAATATAATCATAATTTTTTGATGAATATATATACTTAATCATAAAATACTATAGCTTTTAAGTACATAAGTTCTCAAACTTTCTAGCCTGTCTATGTCAAATCATCACTTATTCCATGTCAGAAAAAATAAATCACTTATTAATCTAATTAGTATATCACACAAATTTTTAAGGTTAATTACAATGATTTATTAGAACGAAAATCATAAATTTAGGGACGAAAACTATAACTTTTTTAAAATTTGAGAATTAAATATACCCAACATAAAATTTTAGGACTGAATTTAAACATTTTTATGCAAAATGGTTTGCATATATAAATATTTTAATAATTATAAAAATTAACAAACTAAAAAGCTACAACAAAATGATTACAAGTTGAGAGAAAAAATAGTCAAGCAGCGGACAAGTAGAGCCCATAAGTTAAGGCCCATGTTGCCATTCTTGGCTTGAAAATGATGGGCTATGGGCCTTTTGGGCCTCTGGAAAAGATAGGGTGCTAGCAGATTCAAAACAATCACAATTCCAACACGTGTGAACGCGATGACGAGGAAGTTCATTAACCATTTGCCTCATACGAGCCCATTAGACTAGATTTGGGCCGTTTGCGATCTCACCACTAAGGCCCAATACGTGTTTGGGCTTCATCCATAGATGCATTAACCAACAGTGGGCAAAATTAAGGATTTCGAATTTCCTATTATTTTTTTTCTTCTTGTTTCTTATTTACCCCTATTAATAAAAAGCGATTTGTTAAAACTATCGCAAGATTACAATTAATTTAGAAAATACCGAATTATTTTTAAATGAATTTGAAACAACATAATATTATTTAAAAAAATATATATGATTCTTAAAAACTACAATCATGAAATGTAGTTGACCTTGCCATATGGGTAAACCATTCAAGTGCAATATTTTTTTTTTTCTCTAACTTCCCTACTAACTAAATAGTTGAAGATTCCTGCAACTTACCCTTAAATTTTTAAATGGTAGGTGAGAGAAAATCAGCCTTTTTATTCAAAAAAATATATAGTAAAAAATTTAGTGGTACGAAGCATAAAATCTGAGTTACTCTATGAGCAGGGAAGGATTGTTTTGTTGTTAACAATGTGAAAAAACGAAAAATAATTTACTATTTATTAAACCACCAATATTATAGAAATATACTAGTGGGGCACACTTGTA
The DNA here is from genome assembly GCF_001995035.1 of Momordica charantia. The sequence goes on from NW_019104492.1 coordinate 2,746,000, forward strand.
CCAAGTCTAAGAAAACAGGGGCATCAAATAATGCCATTTCGGTAGCCGCGGAGGAGGGAGAGAGAGAACTTGGCTGGCATTTTATTATAGGACCGTTTATAGATTCATCAATGAAAATTAAATTTAAATATATACCAACTACTTTTTATTGGTAAGTATATGAAAAGACCGAAGTTCAACCTAATTAGAGAGAAAATATTCAAATTCACGGCCTTTTGATCAGAGATAGGTGTCTTAACCATTTTAACTATGCTCGATTTAGTAGAAAAATCGATATTAATATACCATCATACTGATGAAATGCTCTTTTTGGTTGAGCATTTGAACTTTATCCGAATTGATATGCCTTCTTGATATAAATTTATATGCCTTCCTAATTATTTCAACTTTATTCTTTTTTTTTTTTTAAAGCAAAACCTTCATCAGATAGATAACATTGCCACGTGTGCTACGATGCTTCTCTAAAAGCCTATTGTAGAAGCCCAGAGGGAAACGAATTAGACCAAAATAAAGATGTCTTCGACGCTACTGCCTCAGACGCCAAATGGTGAGCTAAGCCATTCGCCTTCCAGGAAACATACCTGAAAGAGGAATCACCAAATGAAGCCAAATTCTTAATATCCTTGATGATTGTTCCATCTTCGCTGATGATTTCAGAATGGCTATGAAGAGTTTGAACAGCGGCAACGAGTCTGACTCCAGAATGCAACTAGGGAAGTTTCGATGAACGATACACCAAATTCTCTCCAAAATAGCCATGAATTCGACTCGGAGCGGAGTATAAGACGACAGGAGAACAAGTTGAACAGCAGCTAAAACTCGACCGGCATAATATGAATAATAATTTTATGACCTACAGAGTTTTGGAATAGATTTTACTAGGACCTCATTTGCTTCTCTTTTTTTTTTCTTTTTTTAATAAAGTTAAAAATGTTGAATCAGACCCTTGACAAGTATTAAATATTCAGATGATATGGAATGATTGAAAATGTTGATATCAACACAATTTAACATGTAAAATTGTTACAAATTTGTTTTCGTGTTGTAACTATGAAATTATACCACTGAAAAAATGCACTGAGATAATCGTCAAATATATATGTACAAAAAATATCACGACCATGAATATTGTATTACTTTTCTATTCGTAAGTTACGCTCATGCAATACTTTATCCACCATTTTACTCCATCTTAATCTGTAGTTTTTGCCAAAGCCGATGAGGAGGAGGAATAGAAAAAGGCTAAACTTGGCAAGAAATTGTCAAACTTTCTTCTTCAAAGCTAATGATTTAATAAAGCGACTGGTTTTGAATAATAATCAATTAATTAAAACTTTTGAAATATTCTTCTAATTCGGTTGTTTCTCACTACGCCATATTGTCTCCATTATTGCTTGTTTAAGAGGCATTTTTATTGTTTTTTTTCCCTCTCCTTCTAATTACACTTCATGGTTGACCTTATAAATAATGATTAAATTGAATTAATCTCATCTCTTAATATAATTTAAACGCCAGAATAAGAAATCCATGACTGGGTCATTTTAATTTGACAATAAAAAGTATTATTTTTCTATAATTATAATGAAAATATCATAGTTCTATTTGATTAGGACTTTGTAAGTTTTATTAATTTTACACTTTTATAAATTAAACTTCATTATTCAATTTTCACCTTTTTTTTTTTTTTTTGGTTAAATCGCTTCGAAATCTTAACTAGTCAAAAAAGACAAAAAATGACAATAATAATAATAAATAAATAAATAAATTGATCCGTTTAAAATGGCTCTGTTTTTAGTTTTATCTTTTATGTTTTCAAAATCATAATTATTTATAAGCATTTGTTTTGTAATCTAGCTTTTTAAAACCTAAAAGAAAAGGAGTAGTTTAAAAAATTTTCCCAACCCATCTTATAATAATTTTAATTTGTTTATTTTTAAACATCAGAATAAAAGTTACTATTCAATTTATTTTCTCATTTTTAAAATCTTAACTAAATTATTTTTATAATGCAGACAGTTTGTCTCATTTTATTCTCAACGTCAATATTTAAGCGATAATTTTATAAGTTTATGCAGCTATGGGATAGAGTTAATAGACAAGGTTTGACCAATACTAATTACAAGATGATGTGTATTTAATTTTCGTGCAAATTTATCGTCAATAGATCTTTAAAGTGTTCATAACGTGATCTCAAAATAAATGAAATTTCATAGAGAATTACTTAGGTATACCTCACTTTCTATGCCAATTGCCAACTTAGTTACGCTTAATTTGCAGTTTTATTTACTTTGGTTCTTTCTAACTTAAAATTGAGGCAATTATCTTCAAACCCTTATTTTTGACCAAATTCATGGCCGTCAATTGAAGGCAACCTTTCTTAATCATACTGAAGGCCTGCAAATTGAATAACTCTAGAATAATATAAAATTATATATTCCGCACCGTCAAAGTGAAAAATAATGGAAAGTAAATCTATAGAGATTGCCTAAAATTCAAAATATATTTAGGAAATTAGTCATAATATATCATGTCATACAACTTTTTTAAGCACTACTTTCAAGAACACATAAATGAATAATGTTACCGACTCTACATGATTAGTATGATACCATGCCATAAATTTGTTTTCCAATTTTGTCCAAAGTGTTCTCGTTTCTTAATTCTTATAAATTCATCGAAACTTTCAAAATAATACTATATTGCTATTTTTGAAATCACAAGTGATAAAAATCAATCTTGTTCGTAAAATGTGACAATTCAAGAGTTTGAACATACGATCTCTTACTTTGATATCACATAAAATTACCAATCAACCTAAAAGTTTGAACTCATAAGTCAGGATAAATTTAATTTTTATGGATATTTTAACACTTTGTAAGTTCTTTTATTTATTAATATGGATGAAAATACTACTAAGGATGAAAAATATTTATAATTTAATATTAACTTTTAAATACCAGGTAAATATTTCTATCAATATAACAAAACAGAAAGTTAAGTTTCTGATAATAAAACGCGTGTGATTTTCTAAAGAGTAAAAAAGACATTATTTTTAGTTAATTTAGAGGCCAAAAAACACATACAATGTGAGACAATAAAGCATTAATCAGGTTTTGTGACTTTTGTCTTTGATATTCTTAGTCGCTTTGTAGTCATCGAAACATGAAGCAATTTAACTTTTTGCCTAACTTTTCCCTTCAAATTCAATCATAAGAAAAATTGGCCCACATTAATTTAAACACCATTCAGCTTTGAAGTTTGAACTTGACCAAGAGAAAAAAAAAAGTTGAGGGAAATTTCAGCACAAGGAAATGAAGCGAGTGGATGATTTTAATATCTTATAAATAATGTAATTTAAAATATACGCTACCTGTTTTTTCTTCCATGAAAAACTTTTTGAGTTTTGACAAGGTCTTCAGGTCTCTTCGTGTACCTCCAAAAAAATATATATATATATCTATTTTGGATTTTTTCTTGTAGATGTAGAGTTCATAAATGTTAATAAATTACCTAATTTGATTTCGATTGTATCAGTTAATTATATTTTTGTATTTTATTAATGCAGGAATGTTAAGGTCAACCTTCAGTTTGCTTGCAAAATAGTGAAAGATGATTAAGAGATCGAGCTAATAATGTAAAACAAGATCAATAAATAAGTAATTACGTGAGTAATTGCATAATATAAAAACAAGAAATTATTTAAAAGCTAGACAAATCTTATTGCTTGATATAACCATTTTCAATTATGGATATGCATTTAACTACAAATCACAATCAGACAAAGAGATGATCTATAATGAATCATAATTATCAAGACTTCTAAATTAATTAACAGAGCATTTCTTTGTTAAAATAATTATGGGGGAAAAGGTCGAATTTTCCTAGGGTCTTCTTATATCGTAGAATTTTTTGGCCATACATGGGGTGGATTCACACGATAATGCTTAGCAAAAATATAGAATGTTTGAGAATTCAGAACTCTCTCAACATGAGCAATAGATCAGCTGTAAAAGATGTATATTTTATTTTCTTGTATTAAAAAAATCTCTCTATAAAATTTTCTAATGGATGATTTTTTCGAATAGGGTATAATTAATTTGTACAGATTTTTTGTTTTATTTACCTTCTTTCATCACTTCTCTACTCTGATAGTTTATAGGCTAACTCCATCACAAAGGATCCATAATCTTTTAGGTTTTTCTTTCTTTTAAAATTTTCAATTTTATTCTCAATGTATTAAAAATTGTCAATTAAATCAAATTCTGTTTTTAAAAAAACAAAAACGTAATAATCAATCTCATATCACACATGTAATCAGACACATGTATATATAATTTCAGTTAAAATTTTATTTGATCACAATTTTACTTTCGATGGCATACAAAGTCAGAGTAAGATTAGGTTAAAATTAATTAGATTATAGCGATATATTTAATTAATTAAACAAAAGATAAATGGTCAATTTGACATATATATATACATAACTCTGCGACCAGAAGCATTCTCTATAAAGATTCGCCTTCCAGTTTCCAGTTCCCAATTCAATTCTTTCTCCACCCGCCGGAATTCAGACTTTCAGACAGGCGAGCGAGGCGGCGAGTGGGGAGTAATGGCGATTAAAACCGGCAACGAACCGAAGAAGATGAACAAGGGAAGCAAATTGAGGGAGCTGGTAAAGGCCTCCGGGCGGCTACTCTCGAGGGTCCGTGACTTCTACATCCGTAGCCTGACGGAGTGCTCGAACCACCTGGACTACGGCATGGCGCTGACCGGGCCCGCCGGTCAGCTCCCTACTCATCTGCCCAAGAGTTACAGCGTGGGGTCCACCGCTTCCAGCCATGGTGGCGACGACTACAGCGAACTTCTGAGGGCCGCCTCCACCAGAAGCCTCAGCAAGAAGATCGAACCGGACCTTCAAGCCGCGAGGAAATCGCCGATGGCCGGACCCAACAACGTGCCGAGGAGCCAAAGCGTGGGGATTGGAAGAATAGACGAAGAGAAGACGTACGAGTTCGAAGAGGATTTCAAGCCGAGTAATTCCGATGCGTACCCGAGGAGCAGAAGCTACGCTGTTCATAGAAGAAGATCGCGGGCCTATTAAACTTTTAAGTTTAAACCCTCCTTTTCCAGATTTGGCATTATAATTATGGTCATTTTGTGGTGGAATTTTATTCCATAGTCTCGTGAAACGATAATCAAAACTATAGAAACTACTCTTTTTCATTTTGATGAATTTGTTTGTATTGTATGTATATATTTTAAATGTAACTTTTTTTTTTCTAATTAATGTCAACGAGGAAGTCGAAATTAGATGGAAGGAAGAGGGTTGAAATTGGGAAGTGCCGGCCGGCCGATTGCTTATTTTTTATCTCCGATCGTAACGCTCATCATCTATGACAACCAATTGGGGATGAAGTATGAATTTTGAACGATTATAAAATGGATCAGTAGACGAAGCCTTTAAATCCCATCTTGGATTTTAATAATGCCTTACCAACGATAAAAGAAAACGAAAAAGTCTAACAACATATTATGGGTGCGTTAATTCGATTTGAGCATGGATAAATATTTACTACTATTACATAGCTCGATCCCACCCTATAGTTTTGAACCAAAAACAAGAACCGATATTGAATTTGCAATTGATTCTAATATTGGGAAATGTGATAACTACTTTTTATTTACAGTTTTCTAAAGGTAATTTTTTCTCATCAATACCACAAATGAAGGGGGAGGATTTGAACCGCCAACTTCAATAAAAAGACTAGATGTCAATCATTAGAAAGTGACATATGAATTTAGAGAGACGGAGAAAAAGATGAGAGAGAAAAGTTAGAAAGTGAGAGATGTGGGAGGTGATTTCTCACCGGCCACGTGTACATATGATATACTCAACAGTGATGAGTTCATTACGAGCTTGTACACATGCTTCTAGAGCTACTCGATTAGCTACGGCACTAGGTGCATTACCCCAAGGGTGCCCTAAAGTTCCTCCGCCGAATTGTAGTACAAAATCATCTCCAAAAATCTCGGTCAGAGCAGGCATATGCCAAATGTGAATACCAACCCAATCTTGAGTGAAATAAATACCGCGACTTCGATCTTTTTCAACATACTCATCACGAAGTAAATCAACAAAGCCTAAAGTGATGTCTCTTTCCCCTTCAATGACTCACACAAGAGAAACTGAACTATTGGAGAAGGTCGCGACCCATGTTCTATGCCAAATCGACCTTAGTCTCACAACTCGGCCCACCTCGACCGCCTAAGATATTAATCGAGCCGATCACAAACTCATACCTCGGACGCCTAAATTATTAGTCGAGTCGACCTATGCTTACTTCTACTGGCACAAACCTCTAACAGAATCCACGAGAACACGCCATGATTCTTGGGCTGTCGAAGAGCGGTTGGAGGGTTTTCAGAAGTTCTGTCGGAAACTAATTAGAGACTTCTCGCCTCATTTTTCAGTACATAAAACTATATTCTCTATCGAGTATAAATCAGTCAATTATTGACTTAGATGTCGACTTCAGAGTGTTTATTCTTTTTCGTTGGTCTCTTACTTGCATTCGCTCCAACTCGTACTTGGTCAAATTCTTGATCAAAGATATGTTAGGGAGAGAATATTAGTTAGAAAATGAAATGAAATATTATAGATAGAAAGTTTAGAAGAGAGAGAGAGAGAAAATTTTTAAGAAGAGGAAAGTTGGAGAGAAAATGAGAAATTTTAGAGAGAGTAAATACTTTTTTTTTTTTTTTAATTTTATTCATAGCGGAGGTTACGAAGCGAGGAAAAAGACGAGAAATTGGGTGGAAAGATAAAGAGATAACACATGCTCCCTAATTTGCTCAGAAGCTTCCACTATGCATTGATTCTGTTACGTTTACCCAAAATAATTAATGAATATAATCATGTATCACATTTAATTTCAAACGGATTGCTAGAGTTGGCATGGCATGGGCGGTAACTGTTTCTGTTCCGATATCACACCAACACAAAGGAGCATCTAGAAAGCTTGAGTCAAAAAATCACCATTACGCCAACCTTCAATTCCTTTTCTTTCATGCTAATTAATAAGCTGCACACTTTTTTTCCCAGACAATTCTTTGAGCTTACAGATTGTTATTCAAGTATTTAAACTCCAACAATGTCACTAAACACATTCTAAATTAATAATTTTTCTAGAAGTGTTCCGATTAAAAGTGGTTGTATTTACAAATTACCTTTTTCAAAATTCATTTTAAACCCAGTAGAGTGTTGGAAAAAAAGAGATAAATTAAAAAGAGAGAAAGAAAAGTTATAATAAAAGAAAATATTTAGAGAGAAAAATAAACTAGAGAGATGTAAAGAAAAGTTAGAAGCAGAAAATTTTATTTTAGTGAATGGAAGATATGTCATAGAGTCAAAGAGTGATAAAAGTTCGAAAACATATTTGAAGTTTTAGATTGTGAAAAATGAGGGAGAAATAGATTTGTTGAAGAGAAACATGTTAAAGAAAAGAAAAATAAAATAAAATGTTAGAAGGAAGTTATGTGAGATTTCGAAAAAAAAAACCCTTGCAATATCAAAACTGATTTTTAAAAATTAAAAACAAAATAAAAGGAAAAAACCCGAAATCGTACCGTAATTTTAAGTTTTATTTTTAAATTTTAAGGACTTATAATTTATTTATTTTGTAGTATTTTTTTATGTTTTAGATTAAAAACCAAATTTATTGTTTTTTTTAAATGCAGTTTTTAAATTTAAAGTATTGGTCAATTAATTTCGTTTTAAAATATTAAAAAAATAAAGTAATTATCAAATGAATGCCTACCAAAAGCATCAACCTGGAAAATTGCGTTTATGTAGATATAAAAAGAAGATAAGATAAAAGAATCAATAAAAGATCTTATATATCATTAGCTAAATTAAAAGCTAAGAAAATACATAAATAGTGTTTTTATTATTTATTTATTTATTTTTAAGATTTGGATGCTGAGAAATATGTATAAAATCCTCCTAATTTAGATATCAGTTCCATTGACTTGGATTTTGTGTCTAATCGGGCTGTTTGATTCAAAGAATTAAAAAAATCCATATTTAATTTTACTCCCTTTGACAATTTGACTCGAAGATATTATATATTAAATATAATTTTGGCCACTTTCACGAACTTGAGGGATTGAATTATTCTTTCAACTTAAAGAAATGTTGGTTATAATAATTTAAGATTTCTTATGAACTGACGCCATCAAAATTATGTTGCATCTAAGTTTCCACTTTTGAAAATATTACATACTCCTCCCAAGAAAGAAAAAAAAAAAGCTCTCAAATATTTAGGAACTTTCCATCCAACAAGCATCATTTGAAAATTTTTCTAAGAATGGTCTTTGATCTTTGAAGTCTTGAGTTCAAGTCGGGACATAAAAGTCAAAAGATCGTTGACTCTGGGATAATTAAAAAAAATGTCAACTATTAAATTTTCTCCCAAGAAAATTTACTATTTCCATGAATCAATGTCCAACATATACCTATGTATGCATAGGTATACACAAAATTCGCTAAGATCGCTTCCAAAATAAAATCCAGATCAATTTTGAATAATGCATCCAATATTAAAAAGTTTTCAGCCTGCCACATTTTAGCAACTACATTTAATAATTTTATTTTTCTATTGATGGGATTCACGCATAGAATGACAAATTTCATAATATATTTTTTTTAAAGTTCACATCAAACTTACTCACCTGACTCATCTTTATTTTTAGGGAAATTCTACGGAGAAGTATACGAGTAGCGTCTCTGATATCACAATTTTAAAATTGTCCATACTTCACCTTAGAGTGTCTCTAAAACTCAAAAGGGCTAAGATTAATTAAGAGAGAATGAGTTCAAACCTCCTACATTAAGAATTAGTAATTTAACATTAGAAACAACTTATCCATCGACCACTTCTTAGAAATGGTTGAGAATCCCCAATCTCAAATACGCGAGAAATGATTTTTATATTCATTACGAATGATTTGAAGTTATATTTTTAGGTATATACTACATATACTTTGTAATGTTAAATAATATTTCTAGTCGGTATATTTTCGATATTTATTATGAATGATACGAAATTACTTATATTGAGTATGTATATGCTACCTAAAGTATATAATATTATATAATATTTTACCTTTGTAAGGTTAAACTTTGAAGTTATTGATATCATAGCATATACTTTGTTTTAATTTACTAAGAACATCAAGAAAACTAATGTTCCTTGTCACCGGTGAAAATGTTGAGATACTAGGTGCCGCTAAAAAATAAACGTTGTTGTATTATTGTTTGAGAAAATTAATCAAATGCAAGAAAGCTAGTAGCAGAAACGATGAACAATTGAAAAAATAACAAATGATATAATGCAAATAAAATACATAATCAGGAGAAAACAATAGTTTGAGAAAGTAAACCACTACATGAATAAAAGCAGAGTCGCCCAAAACTGAAAGAGAATAAAGTGGGAGGATAATTTCACCCATAATTTTGGTATCCCAACACATAAGTATAATTAAATTGAAAACTTTTTTTATTCGTTAAATTCATTAATTAAAATATATGCCTTAATAAACGACCATTACTATATTATAAAAGAATCAATTGGAAAAAGAAAAATGTAACGGAAGAAATTAATTGGGAGTATTTTGAGAACAAAAGAGTATTTTAATGGTGTAAATCATTTCTATTCCAGTGGTGACATGGGCCTTATCTGAATCCCTCTGAGAATGAACCCACAATTCCGACAACGGTCATCGAATTTCTTCATACGAAAAACAATTGGGCGATTGTTAAAGATTTGGGCCATTTCAATTTCCAACCATCCATCCCCTCTTTTTTGAGGATTCCCTTTGGGAGCAGGGTGTAATTGCACCAGCCTGTTATTGCCTTCCTCAAACTTAGTCCTTATTAGAAGACGTCTGCAACCACAACTTTTGTTTACTATAAGCTTGAACACAAGATAAGCTGCATAATTGGTTCTCGGACTTAAATTTCTGCCCTCTATCTTTCCTTTCACTTTAAACCATGGTTCGATGTACAAATCACCCACTTGGAAAAACCTGGAATTAGGGACAGATTCCCATGTCCAACTTGACAATCTACACTCCATAATATGTAGATCTCTTGCTGCTATCATAATATATTGTCTCCCACTCTCTTTCTCCAACGCAATAATCTATTCAATCGCAATAATATCAACAAATTTTCAAATGCTTAAATTTCTAGTTAAGGAAAATATAAAAGTACATAAAGGGTATAGAAATTCATTTGAGGTGTGAATTAGTATTTTTTTTAAAACTATTTCTGTTAAAAAAAAAAAAGACGGTGATATCAAACCTACATATTAAAAAATTATGTCTCATAAAAAACTACATATTATGAATTAGGGGAAAAAAGTAGTATGCCGATGGTCCAGCCATAACATCCTTTAGTATTTTTTTTTTAATATTAACAATCGGACTGAAAATTTCTTGTTACATTTTCTAATTTGTCAAAATATAATTATAAATATTATTCTAGAGTCATGCAATTCCAATTTGTTTCAAAAAAATATATATTATTTATCATTATTGAATTTTGTAGTCCTGCCATTCTATTTTTGAGTTAATATAGAAACGGGTATATTACCAAATGTCAAAGTCTTTAAATCGACGTCAAAAATCAAAATCTAGTTGAAAAAATTACCGAGTTTCCAGAGTGGATGCGAAGAGGATGATCGCAGAGATGGAAGTAGAGAGCCTTCTCAGACAAGGAATTCAGAAGCGAAGAAGATGATGAAGATGGCGCCTGAGCAATAATCTCACGGTAATCCGCCGGCAAAAAAGTCTTCCACAGAGTGTTGGACTCGGCCGCTGATCGGAACGCCGACGAGACCGCCGCCGAACTGCAGATATCCTTCGGCGAAGTGAAGGCCATAATGCGAGAGATGCAGTCCGCCGGTAGTCTGTCCATGTCTGATTTGGTTTGATTTTCCACTATCTTTCGTTGAGAATTAAAAAATGCGTTGAATTCTCTTTTTATCTTACTCGGAATGAAAAGATTTTAAACGAAAGTAATTAAATTTTATAGTTGGGTACTTGGTTAATTTTGGGAGGATACAGAAAAGTGAGAAAATAACTGGTAGTATTTTACTAAATTGTTCGAATTTTGATACCAACTTAATAACTTATTTATAGTATTGTAATCTCTAATCATACTTCAAATAGGAAATCTTAATCCTATTTTAAATAGGAAATTTCATCCAATTAACATAATATACACTGACCAGGAAAAAAATGGATAATCAATTCCTAATTAAATCTCATCAATTCCTAATTAAATCTTAAGAGATGTGAATTATAATTCAAACTAGGTAATCTAAACACTATCTTAATTCAAATAGCATTATCTAATAATAATTCAATAAAATATTTTAAAAATTTAATGAGTTTATAGTTTATTTATTTCACCATTTTCTAAATAAATTAATATTTATGTTCAAAAATGAAAATTAATCCTGAGTTAAAAAATTTCTTGAAATTTTAATAAATTTAAAAACAATATAATTTTGGAAATCTCTTAAATTGACTTTTTGAAATAAATACAAATGTCACGTCATTTAAATAAATAGTTATTCACTTAGTCTCTCGAACTTCTACTATAGCTAATGAGACTAATTGAAGTTTGACTTCAGATAATTTTTAGAAACCTATGTTTAGGAATCAAAAATATATTTTACTCCATATATATAAATTTTTTTAAAAAATTCCATTCTATTTAAATTTTGGTAATTTCTATTTTAACAAATATGAAATGTGATAAGGGCATTTAGACCAATTACCCAATTTTGATGTGAAGGGATTTTGAATAGGCAATTTAGCACAAATACCCTCCAAACGCGAGCAGGGGTGTTTCTTCGAGTTGGCAAAACCCTGAACCCTAACCCTAACGCTCTGTTCCTACTTCCTTCTGTAAACAAGCAATTACCAGCATCGGCTGTCACCATGGCGGAGGTGAAGCTCTCGGAGAGCCGTGATCTAACGCGAATTGAGCGCATTGGGGCGCACTCCCACATCCGTGGCCTCGGTCTCGATTCCTCCCTTGAACCACGAGCCGTCTCCGAGGGGATGGTTGGCCAAACCGCCGCTCGTAAGGCCGCTGGGGTCATTCTTCAGATGATCAAGGAAGGAAAAATTGCCGGTCGGGCTGTTCTCCTCGCTGGTCAGCCAGGTACTGGCAAGACTGCTATTGCAATGGGCATGGCTAAGTCCCTTGGCCTTGAAACTCCTTTTGCAATGATTGCCGGCAGCGAGCTCTTTTCCCTGGAAATGTCCAAAACCGAAGCATTGATGCAGGCATTTCGCAAAGCTATTGGCGTCCGAATTAAGGAAGAAACTGAGATAATTGAAGGGGAGGTCGTTGAGGTTCAAATTGACAGACCAGCGGTTTCCGGGGCAGCGTCGAAGACCGGGAAGCTTACTCTGAAAACGACGGACATGGAGACGGTATATGATTTGGGGGCAAAGATGATTGAAGCATTGGGAAAGGAGAAGGTGCAAAGCGGCGATGTAATTGCCATCGACAAGGCATCGGGGAAAATTACTAAGCTAGGAAGGTCATTCTCTAGGTCCAGGGATTACGACGCAATGGGCCCTCAGACAAAGTTTGTGCAATGCCCCGACGGCGAATTGCAAAAGCGGAAGGAGGTTGTACATTGTGTTACACTCCATGAGATTGATGTTATCAATAGCAGGTTTTTCTACTCTCTTTTAGCTTTTTGAACCCCTTTTATCGAGTCGTGGGTCTTGAAATCGTGTAGCTGGGAGGGAAATTGATACGTCTCTTATAGTAATTGGTGTCTGCAAATGATATGCCCTTATACTGTTAGGATTGGAATATTTTGCAAGGTTTAGTTAGTTTACAGTAAGAAGTAATTGAGAAATGGGATTATAGTATCAAATGCCCTTTCATGCTTCATGGAATTTTTGTTTGTTGATTGTTACTGAGAGCTGTCAATATAACTTCCAATGCAACGGGGCGGCAAATAGCAATGCTTTATTCTTCAACGATAACTTATATATCGCAGCCGGATGGTTTTTCCATTAAGGTTTGACTTTATTTCATTTTATTTTCTTCTCCAAGAGGGGGTTAAGACTAAATTAACAAAACTTTAAACTACAACTCAGGTGCTTCAGCTGCTGCATCTTATACTTTGTATTTGTTGCAGATTTGGTTCTGCTTTTCACTTATCAAATTGACTTAATTCTGTATTTTTTAGAATGTCTGATGTCTTGTCTCTGATTCTTTATAATTTGGCTGTCATGCAATGTGTTGTATACACCAGTTTATGGGGTTTACCCGGTTGTTCTGATTTGTGTTTCCACAAAATCTGCTTCTTGCTCTTCTTGACCAACTTCCCTCAGCACATCCAGCTTGAGCTTAGATAAGATAGACCTATTAATGTTTCCAGTCACTACCACTGATCGTAATGCAGTTTGTTCTGTTATTTTTCCCTTCCTCAATTTGTGCTTTCAAGGAGAGTTGAGGGATTCAATTAATGATCTCTGTTTCATGAGACATAGTGTGGGGCGGTATAACTATATCATTTCATATGCTGTGAACTCTTGCCACGACTATATGCATAATGCATGTCTAGCCTGTTGATCTTTTCCCCTCTTTATTGATTTTCCAAGAATGGGAGGAATTGAATTACTGACCTCTGTTCTGTAAGACCCTTTTTTTCAGTACAATATATGTGGGGTGGAGATTTCAACCTCCAAGGAATGAATAGATACTAGATGCCTCAACCATTAAGTTAAACTCATGTTGGCTTGTAAGACCAATTTGTGTGTGACTGCTTACCTCTACTCAAGCATAATATGTTTTTCGCTACTCGAGGAAAATAATTCAAAACACTATTTTCAATGCAATGAAGAACTAATATGTTTCTTTAGTTCTAAAACTTTATATCTTTTTTTCTTTTTGAATAATACGACTTTATATCATTGGTCGTGACTTTAAGTAGGCTTTCCTGATTATTCTCTCTTGTTAAGTATGCAACTTGGCTCAGCTATAAGTTCATTTTTGCCTTTGGGTTTCCTGAGAGTTATGTTCTCGTGTTATTGGCCTTCTCTCTCCAGAACACAAGGTTTTTTAGCTCTATTCACTGGTGATACTGGAGAAATTCGAGCTGAAGTAAGGGAACAAATTGATACCAAAGTGGCTGAGTGGAGGGAAGAAGGCAAGGCCGAGATAGTTCCAGGTGTCCTCTTTATTGATGAGGTCCATATGCTTGATATAGAGTGCTTCTCTTTCCTTAACCGTGCTTTGGAGAATGAGATGGCTCCAATATTAGTTGTTGCTACAAATAGAGGGATTACTACAATCCGGGGAACAAATTACAAATCCCCACATGGAATTCCTATTGATCTTCTTGATCGCCTACTTATAATTTCTACTCAACCTTATACGGAGGATGAAATACGGAAGATTTTAGATATCAGATGTCAGGAGGAAGATGTGGAAATGTCTGAAGAGGCGAAGAGACTATTGACCACAATTGGTGTAGAAACATCACTAAGATATGCCATCCATTTAATCACAGCTGCTGCATTGGCATGTCAGAAACGAAAGGGGAAGGTTGTGGAGATGGAGGACATAAATCGTGTCTACCATCTCTTCTTAGATGTGAAGAGATCAACTCAGTACTTGATGGAGTATCAGAATCAATACATGTTCAACGAATTGGGAGATGCTGAAGAAGATGATTCTAATGCTATGAACACTTGACTGGCACTGGCAGCTTGATTTTTTTGTAGAAGCATTTTGCAAGGCTAAACTGAGGTGTCCTGTAGTTACTGGGAGTGGTGAAAAACCTGCAGTTTATTACCTAGTTATTATTTATATCTTGCTTCGCCACTAGTGTAAGATGTATATCTAATCTTGTTGCTTGATGATGTTGCTTTCATTCTGTGTATCATGGTTCTGTTAGACTGTTTAGTATGTTATAGATATTTCTTTTTATTTAACCCTTGTTTGATATGATTTCTCAGAAGAAGAGTTCGTGAGTTTATGGATTGGAAAGAAGTGCTCCGATTATTATTGTCGTTACTTCGGCTTGGTTGTCAAAAGTTAAGTAACAAGCTTTCCAGCTTAGTTCTTTTTCTTTTCTTGTGTTGAGTTCAACGCAACAATTGTGGACGGGGCATAGAACATTGACCCTACGAATGGTAATAAAGTCTTTATTCACTTGAGCTATATTTAGATGGGTATTTACGGCTTAATTAGACCAAACCTGAAATACTTGATAAATTTAATATTCAAAATATTTCGGTTTAAGATACTGTCTTACATTTTTCTTCATGCCTATTTCTCGGGAATCCCTCTCCAACTCCTGTTTTCTTCGCTTCTGGACGAGATCAAATTCTGTGTTCAATCTCTCAAAGCCATCATTGTTCAATCTCTTGATCTCCGTCCTCCTTTTTCTTTCCTTTTTTTTTTTGAGTGAAGAATCTGTGGTTTCTGGTTGTACAATATTGGTAGTCCAAATTTAAAAAATATCCCAAAATTTCAATAACAAATGGGAATAAATGTTACTGAATTCTTACATTTATACCAGACTTTATTGGACAGTTGTCTTCAATTAGGAGGGCCAGAGCATTTATGTCCTCCCATACATTTACAATAGTAACCGACTGACCAGACTGAAATCAAGTTATTACATGGCGGTAGGGCATCTCTCTCTCCTTTTTCTTTAAGATAATTTTAGATTTTTTTAAAATTAATTTTATCTCTTTCCAAACATGATCATTCTGGAAGAGTGGTTTTGACAATGGTAAAAAGGACTTTAACCATGTCAAAATTACTCTCAATTATATCATTAAACTCAAATATAATTTGATTAAATTGAAATTCATTATTGATTATAGTACGGGCTCATGACACATAAAGCTAAAATTAAGTTCTTTTCCCTCAGATATCTAATAAAACAACTCAATATTATATCTAATTGACATCATATCAAATCAAATCCTTATAAAATACAAACAGTTTCTCGAGACGATGGAGAATCAGAAAAGTCAACGCACATTCCAAACACTCCCCACAAAGATATGGCGAGGCTCAGGTTTAATACAAAGGTCAATACTACTGGAACTAAAGTTCCTTACTTTTTATTATTTATCTTTACCCTTTTATTTTATTTTTTTGTCTTCTTTGGATGCATGTAACGGGTAATTCCTGTTTCCAAGGTCTAGATACTACATGTTACCGACATGTCGACACTGATCCGAATTAAGGTAATCCAATCGTCTTGTCGTAATTGAAATGCGATAATATAAATTTTTTTTTTTAATGTCTCAAATTCAAGTAAAGAAGAGCCAGTCAAGACAATCTCGCATGCACCACCCGACAACATGATGCTTCCATTATACAAAAGTTGGGTAATGTAAGAAAATATTATCCTTCAATCATTTTTTCTTCAGAAAAAAAAAAAGGAAAGAAAAAGGAGGAAATTATCCTTCAATCATGCCATCAGTTTATTCGGACCTTCAAAATCAAATTCCATTGCGACCGACTTTTCACAAGCATCGGCACAACCGCTGGGGAAGCAAGCTAAAGTTTTCAAAAAGCTTAATTTAGAAAATCGTGTTTTCCCTTTACACTCGGATTGATGACTTTAATTACCAATAACAAATTGCCATACAAGGGTTATTTAATTAATACACGTTACCCTTTTTGTCCCATCCCTCGAACACAACAGGTTTAACGTTTCCAATAATAGTGTCAAATCTCATCTCCATTTTAATTTTCCTTTTCCCTCTTCATATGATTAACGATTCAAATAATTCAAACCATCAATTTATAGTCTGTATGGATTTGCCAAACGGTCAAAAATATATAGTATTTATTTCTTTTGCCATTTCGAAATTGGTTGTGTATTGGGTTTTGAGATTGCTCATAAACCCAAAGGAAAAAAAAAATGCTCAAGTTTCTATAATTCATTTTTCTATACAACCCAAACATAGGGGTTTTTTGAAATTTTGTGGATAAATTTAAAATAAATGAGAAAAAACGGGTGTATACGGAATAATTTGGAGTTTTAGGGTGTTGCGTCTGTTAAAGAGACGCAACTAGATGGATTTTAATGAGCGTCCCTTCAAGAGACGCATCTGTCACAACCAAACGGAAAGTAGAACGTCGTTCAAGATTTTTTTAAAATAATTATTTTATTAATTCACATTAATATACCTACTTTTTTTAGTATTTTAAGTTGAGATTTTATTATTTTATATTAATAAATAGATGAATCAAATACGGTTACTTTTTAAGATTTTTTTTTACAATAGGTTGGTTACTTTTTAAGATTTTTTTTTACAATAAAGATTTTATTATTTTATATTAATATAACTATTTTGTATTTTAATTAGGTTAATAATTAACATCTTTTCTAGTAAAATCTA
>NW_019104492.1:2771535-2799020 GCF_001995035.1 Momordica charantia
GACCTCAGTATTGGGCCCCACTTTTTGTACTCTCCCGATTGGGGGCCCATTTTGACCCATGAGTCCATTAACTCCATCGACCATTGACAGTTTCTTATCAGCAATACTCCCGCATTCAGGCCCGTCCAGCTTTTATTATCTCTGTCCTCGTAAACCATGTTGGGCCAACCGTGGGCCACCAGGTTGTGGTTCTTGTATCGTTCCACTGGGATCTTGAATTCCATGTCTGTGAACACTGCGTCCGAGTCCATCCACCAGATCCATTCCGCTTCTGGATGGGCATCATTGCGGCCCGGATGACTGGGAGTTTGGCCCAATACGAGCCCATTTTAGGCTGTAAGTAAGCGTTTTTGTAGAAAATGCCGTGCCAGTGGATTCGGCAGTAGTCGACTTTGTTCTTGAAGAGTCTCAGAAGAAGGTGATCGCCGATTCGGTTCTTGCACGGCGACGGCTGTGATCCGGTGACCAGTAATACACGCTCGCCTGATCGGACGGAGAGATGTCGGTGGTGGTCCTGCCAAGTTTTCCGCTTCTGGTCCCAATTTTCTATTCGTCTCTCGATGGAGTAACTGAGTTTCGGGTCGTCGTAGAAGGTTTGATCCGGCGGGTCTATTTCGCCGGAGAATCCATCTCCGGCCACAGATGCACCCCTCCGGAGCTCAAATATGGAAGCAGAGTAGAGGCTAGGATAGAAGAGTAAAACCAGAAATATTCCTCCGAGCAAGAGAAAAAGATTACTCAAAAACCAGCAGGTTCTGCTTTGTTTAGCCATGGAGAAATTTGACAATTGCGAAGCGTGAGAGAAGGCAATTCCATTTTCAAGGGCTCCGCGTTGGAGTTTGTTGCCTAATATTTTTGTTATTACTTTACATAGTGATTTGGAAGGTAGAGCTTTGCAGATTCGTTGGCAAATAAAGTATTGAGGGAAATGAATAGCATTCCTGAAAAGCTTTTGGCTGTACTTGGTTATGGTGGACTGACTGTTAACTGACAGAGAGGATGCTTACCGTTTAAATATATAATATAGATGAAAGGAAACAAATCATGGATTCGACACAGCCGTAAATGGTAACAGAATCACTCATCAAAATCCCCTGCTGCTGTGACATGCCTTGCACAGCATGATTAATTAAATATATACGACTGATCTCATCAACAATTACAAAAGAATACGATTTCAAAAATTATTATGAATCCTAATGACTCATTTTAAGGTAATTACTTCTGAAATACTGATTGTTAATGTAGTTCACATCACACGAGATATTTTCATCTGAAATGAATAGAAAGAAGTTAACATGCAACCAAATGGCGGGAAAAAATAGTGATACCCATGTACAAAATGTGGCCAAAAGCAGGATGGTTACAACTTTAAAAACTTAAAATTTTATTCATTCGAATTTATAGGTGAACCTGTACTGCACTGCAAATATAAAACCGATCATTGAACCATACTTTTGGAAATGATAAGCACAGGAGCATGAGAGTTTTGATATCTCAAGCTGGTCCAGTGCAGTGTTAGGAGTGACCTTTTTAGTCCTCCTGCATAATTACATAGATACACATCGTTTATATTCAACTACATTCCAACAGACTAAATCTTTGTTGATATTCTCATCTAACAACCTTGCAGGTCGCGCCACTTGAGGTATACCAGTCCTGCTTGGTAATGAGTATACGCCCCGGCGACTACTAAGATGTGAAATAATTGGTGGCTGTGTCCGGCAATGTCAAATTTTCCAGGCATCCATCGCTCAGGGATCCTTGCTGCATAAACCAGTGCTCCAAGCCCATACAAAATCCCCATCAGTATCTCATACCCTGTTGTGTGGAGTGCCTCGGGCGAGCCCCAGAACAGGATAAGCTTGTGCAGAATAGGGGCGATCCCACACAAGCCCATGCCGAGGAAGAGGGATGCGCGAAAAGTGCGATATTCAGGGGATTGAAACATTGGTAGCAGGGACACCAAGATAGTTGCAATTCCCAGGAGAGTAATGAATCCCATATAGAGATTGCAAAAGAAGGGGTAGCACATGAAGGAGTAGTAAACAGGGGGGTAGAAGGAGGTAGATATAAGTGCTGCAATTCCAGCATAGTCCAGCCTGAGCATTATGTATGAGAGACGCTCAGAGTGGCAGGAGAGGAGGTGGCAAGTGCTGCTAGCAAGCAGGCAAAACATGGCCCCACCCAAGAATGCAAAGAAAGGCCACCGGGTGATTGGTCTCATAACTAAGGGTGCTATCATGTTGGCAACTTCCTCCTTCACATTTCTCTGTATTAAATCACAAATAAGAACAGAGACAATAATTAGTTCATACAAAGCAATTCTAGGATTTATCACTAAACTAACATATAGAGCTGCAACATTAAGTATTAGAAATCGTCAGGACATTACTTGGGATTTATTCCCAATGAAAATACATGATCAGGGATGTAAGAGTAAGACAAGACTATAATGCCACAATAAACCACTTAAGAAATTCACTCAACAATGCACAGAAATATCAGGCTTCTAATAATGGTCCCAAGTGTCACATAAATGATAAAACTCTCAGTAAGGGACACCAGCTTAGTGAAAATCTTCAATGAAGGAAGAACTCTTGTCAGGGTATAAAACCCGCGGTCTAATAGCGAACGCAATCTTGATTAGGACAGCAGAAGTTAGGAGGTTTATAGAATAAGTTTCAGAGTAAAATTTAGGAGATTTTAGAATAGACCTTTAGAGGAATCTAAAATCAAATTTTTCTGAATGGTTCCCAAGGAACGAAGCAAGAAACAAAAACATAAAAATCCATAGAATCCAACAAAATAACCTGGAATTTCAAGACTAGAATTGACCGTACAACTTACCAGAACACAGTCATCAGTTTGATTTCCATGGGAGAATCGCTCAGGTAAGCAATTATATAAAAGTTCCACAACATGCCAACCAGACAGTGACGAAAACATATCCATTGAAGGCAATGCAGTCTTCAATTCCTCCCTGAATTTCTGCAGATCGGGGAAGTGAGGCAAGGAAGGAAGGCACGCCAAGAGTTCTGCTTGCAATTTGTGCAAATCAGCTTTTTTCAGCACATCAGGCAAATGTTGAAGAGGATGAATGTCGGCAACCTTAGGAACCTTTGTCGCAGTGTATATGGTCAGGGAGAGAAAGAGGAAAAATCCAATTAAATGCCTGAAACATTCATAATTCAAATGAACAGGGAGAATGGACATGGAAGCAAGAATCAATCTACTGCATACCGTTCATTACAAAATCGCTGCTGAACTTAAGGATTAAGCACAAAATTTCTTTGATGATTAATGAAAATTTTCTCAAAAGTGTAAATTAAGTTTCCAAGAAAGGAAGAGAGGGGGAAAAAAAAGGAGAAACAGCCCTTGGAGAGAGAAGATTGTTGCGTTTAAAGATTAATTCAACTAAAACGTTCAAGACAATATGCATAAAGCAACTTCTTTAACAGTGTCATGAACCTGGATTCTACAATGGAAGCTTAAAGATTTATTCAACCTTCGTCTATACCCTTTTCAGATCCGTTTTGATTGGAGGTCTCATTAAATATTATTACTTAGGCTTCTCCTGTCTCTACACCTATACTCTTTGAAAAATGACATCAAACAAGCATGTGGTAGACACCACGGCCTTCTGGAAACAAAATTTCCACATTATGCACAATGGCCTACGGAATCTAGTGATCTTAGAAGCACATTACTTAGTACATCTAGTGTAAAGCTTGACAACCCAATAAGCAATTAAATTTAATAAAGTGCTAATTTTATAAACAAATGCAATCTTCAAGTTTTTTATTTGAAGCTTGTATTATATCAGAAGTACACAACATCAAAGCAAAGAATGCGCTGTGCTAGCATATATTCTTCTCGAATTCATTAACGTCCAAAATTCAATAATTATTGAAAAATCTCCAAGAAACAGAAGCAGCATGGAAAGAAAAAACCTTACGTCCAAACATTAAGAGTCTCGTTGTGTATGGAAAAGACGCTGAGAAGTGTCTGCTTAATTGGCCAATCAGCTCGGTAATGACCCAGAATGAATTCGTTATCCCTCAAGTAGGCTGGTAACGCATGGTACTCAACCAACTGGTACTTGACCTTCTTCCACAATCTTTTTCCCTTTCCCTCCTTAGAAGAATACTTCTTATGGTGCTCCATTGTTTCAGGAGACGTTTTTAATTTATCGGTCGTTTCATCATACGCATCCATCCCCTGCTCAACCAAACAAACAACAACAACACCGCTATGAACTATAACCTACCTATGTTCTTCCTCAAGCCGATAGATTATAAAATAAAAAACAATTGCAAATCGTCTCAAATAAGCGCACAAATCTCTTATGTCGCGTCAAGATTTACTTGTCTAAGTCTTGAAATCGATTAATTAAAAGAATGTATTAATCAAACAGAAGAAAAACAAAACTATTTTCAATGCCCCTTTTCCAAAAACCAACACAGAGGTAAAATTAGAAATCAAAACACGTCCATAACTCAGAGAATTCGAGCTTAGAAGAAATCCCCATAAAAACAGAAAGAAAAAGTACCCAAAATTGGAAGAAGCCGAACTGAATACTGGAGGTCCAGAAGCAAACCTCGTTCCCTCCAGCAGCAGTGACGAAAATGCAAAAATTAGCGGACGGATTCCTGCAATGAGGAGAAAAAGAAATGGGAGCAAAGAAGGCAACGATCAAGTTAAAATCCAAAATAAGTGCAAGAAAGTACGGAAAAAAATCTAACCACCAAATTACGAAGAAGGGAGGTTCGCGTGGATGAATTCCGATGCTGGAGACTCCCACGAGGAGAGGAAGCTTAGATGTTAACGAAAGAGAATTTATAATGGCGCAACGTAGAGAGAGAGGAATCGGTTGCAAGATGCGAAGATGCCGAGTAGGAAATTCGTTGGCGCAAATTTAAGTCCTGAACGGGACCCGACAATTTTTTCTCTCCAGTATTTTATTTGGTTAGTTGTGCTGTGAAATTAATTTGAATTGGTTAATGAACTCAAAATATATTTGCTAATAATATCCTAATGCAACTTTGTCATTGTTACTTCATTAAAAAATATATATTTTATCAAAGAAACAAAAAAAAAAATTATATATATATATGAAACTTTGTCATTTGAAATGCCGTGCTTGTTAAGCCTATGCCTAGCAGCCATTTACATACCTATTTCAATATCATAATTTTCTTTCCTAAAAGATTTCTTTGGGATAAAACTAAGATCTTTACCTATCTTCCTATTTTGAATTCTTTAAATACAGGAAGAAAAAAAAGGGTTGGAAGGCTCTGTCCCATTAATCGTGAATTTCCAGATAACGAAATTTGGTTCAAGAGCTACCTGCAAGATCGTGTTTAGGATTCAGTCTTGTAAACTTGGCTCTTAAATCGTGCTTGGACGAAGAGCCAATGACCTTGTTGGATCTAAGCTGACTTACTGAGGTTTTCTAAAAATTTGTATATCAAAGTTTCTAATTCACCCCTAACAACTATTATATATATATGTCCTAAATTAGTTATGATATTTATCTATCACAAAAAGATCAAGAGGTAATTGACATATATCTCTAATTAAGAGGTCAAATTTTCTTTTTATAAGGACTAAAATCATTTATTTTGATCGAACGTATTCCTTCCAACGCATATTCTCAAAATTATGCCTTGGAAAGGACTCAAACTATCCCAACATGTTATACTAAAAAAAAGATCTTTAAATTCAAATTTCAACCTCGTATTAAAAAGAATAACATGATTTAGTAAGGCAATTGCCTTTTATATATATACTCTTATATTGTTGCCAATAAGGCAATTGCCTTTTTTCAGAAATATAAAGTTGCTAGTTCAAAATTTATTAATTTATAAATAATGATTTTAATACCTATAATGACATTAATTTACTTTTCATAAATCATTTCAATTATAGCCTTAGAACTAAAAATAAATAATAATTTGCCAACCAACTCTAGGTAAATTATAAACAAAAAAAACTTTTTTATGACTTACTTTCTCGAAAATTTCCCCATTTTTTGCTCTTATTTGTTTCTTTATATTTTCATTATTTAGGGCAGTGAAATTGGGGAAAAAATGTATTATTTGTGATTTATCTTAACTAAAATTTCCCCAACTATCTACCTTTCTTAAGGAAAAGAGTATGGTTAAAAGACATTATTTACTCAATTTTTTTAGATTTTAATCTCCCCATGTTATTGTATCATTAAAAAAATGTATTGAACTTTTTTGTAATATAGTTTTTTAATTTTTAAATCTTTATCATAACGCTGTGTTAATCGTTAATCTCTTTTATATTTTAATTTTAGCCTTTTTAATTTTAGCTTGTATCCTTTATCATTTTGGTTTTTATAATGTGAACATTTTGTAACGACTATGATAGACATGAACTACTCCTTTCATTGTTAATTGATTTTGAAATAGCCTCCATGAATATTAATAGTACATACACCAGTTAACCGTTTTTGGCATTATAATTTTATTGTATGTTTTTTTACTTATCTTTTTCATTTTAACCCGATATTCTAATTTGATGTATAAGAATGAAGAAGTAGTATTGTTAGCATAAGCATAATTTAATGGTCAAGATATTTACTTTTTCCCTTGAGGTTGGTTGGTTGTTGTATTGACATCTCATATTTGTTATATTAAATATAAAAAAAAATTGAAGAAACGGTATTAAAGTACTCTTAAATCAGTTTCACACCCACTATTAACACTGAACTAAATAACAAGGTATTTCTAAAATAAATATAAATTGTGTTAGGCAGAAACTATCCCTCAACTTAAAAATTTAAGTTAGATATATTGGATAAATTAAACAAACAAGTTCATAAAGTAATTTTCATCCGGAGCAGTGATTTTAAACGACATAAACCAGACTGTTTGAATAAGAAAAAGGCCACGAAAATAACAAGATAGGAAAAAAAAAAAAAAAAGTGGGCCATTTGAAAACATTTTATTTGCATGGATAAGGGCGGCCTCCACGAGTCCACGTGTATGTCTTGACTTGAAAAATGCGGTTCCTTAAGAAAATTTATCTTTGCAAAAATATGCATATATCTTCGGTGAATTAGTCGACCTTACAAGATATTCGATCGGGCTGTAATATATATATAATTGCGATAGATTTTTTTCTTTCCCTTCTGTTGACGAATATTTGTTCGGATTATCGAGAATGGAAAGTTTTTTGTCAATTTTTTATTGTCGAGTTGCTGGACGAGTGGATGTTGCTTTTTCAGAATAATGGTCGGTTTGGCTCATTCAAAATTTTGGTTTATTTGAAATAAATTTCGTCATTTGCTATCACATTGAAAATGAAAGATTTAAAATATTACGTGATTTTAGATCATATTTTTGGTACAGAATACGGTTATATTTTTAAGATAAATTACTTATTAAATTTTGATATTTAATTAAATTAAGAATCTATATTCGTAATTTTTTATTTTCTTTTTAAACAAAAAATTTTAATCATACCCATTTCATAATATTTTCATTTCAAGCTAGATTAAATTTTCAAATTTTATTTTGTGAATTTTAAAACACAATATTTAAAATTATTTCTTGAACTTTTTAAAAGTAGATGTGCCACGTCACATTGAGAGCGAAAATGGTTACAACTTCATGGCCCAACTGAGCTATATTTGGAAAAATCGACGGCCTTATGAAAGCCTGGTCCAAAATCCGCTGGGACTTACAAAAAGTAAAGTTCATTAGGTTTTCGGGCCCAATTATTGCAATTTAAAAGCCCGAATTTGTATTTGAGTTTTAAAATCAATATAACGAAAAATATATTTGAAAATCGTTCGGGGGAATATGAAGACCGGCGTGAAGAAAAAAAAACGCGATATTTAAAATATTAAAATTTTCACAAAATAATAAAAATTAGAAAAAGAAACACCTGAAATTAAATGGAAGGAACCAATCCGAATATGATCTTTATAATGAAAAATATATTTAAATATTATTAGAGCAAATGTGAACGTCAGAGTCAAATAAAAATCGGTAATTAAAATATTAATTTTTTTCCAAATAATAACAATAAAATAAAGAAACTGTTAGCCAAGTATAAATTAATTAAAAAGAAACACCACTCCGTATATAACATAATAGATAAAGAATTAATTTATTTTTAGTTGAAAATTTTAATCAAATAATTTATTAATTTTTAAATAATTCAACTAATTAATTCATATATTTCAATTTAAATATCGTTCAAATCTCCGCTCTTAAGAATTGTACTAGAAAATTCAATTTTAGTTCTGTTACTGTAAAAGGTTAGACCGAAAAATATGGTGGCGGGTAAGCGATTAATGATGGCATGGTGGAAAATCGGCACCGCGTTTGTGTTCAGCGTTTAAAAAAATCGGAGTCAAATCGGGTTGGAGTTTGACTTTCATAATACAAATTCGGTAAGAAATTGGACAGTTTTGGTAAAATAACATTTCAAGACGCAATAATGAGAAAAAAAAAGACCAACATAAGACATTTGTTAAAATTCCATAAGACATTTGTTAAAAATCCACCGTGTCCTTACTTCCCTTTTTTTCCCAACTTCGAACCTTCCAATTTTTTTAGCTCCATTAGTTAAGTTACATATCTCCGACTAGATCGTGACTTCAAATTATTATCTACTCAAATGTTGTACTAAAAAATAATTTTCCTCGTATTTTTTAAAGAGGAGTTATACAAAAATATTATTTTGTTCCACCCAAATTTATCTCAAATGAATCTTTGAACTAATCCCACTCAAACTGTATGCCTTGAGTTGAATTGATTGAATTTTTCAGATCATCGAGTTTTCTTAACACTCCACATATATAGTTA
The DNA here is from genome assembly GCF_001995035.1 of Momordica charantia. The sequence goes on from NW_019104492.1 coordinate 2,780,382, forward strand.
TATTCTACGTTTTCAGTGTTTTAAATACGTGTTTGACAACGGATCTAGAAATTGAATCTCAATTTAAAACGGTTCAAAGTGTATGTTTAGCAACATATTTGTAAAGAATAAAAATAGCTAAATATTTAGTCCAACCTAAAACATGATTAATTAATTTATTCACACATATATATGTTATAATTATTATTTATTAAATTCTCCTTTGGTCTCTATACTCAACTTTGTTCATTTCGGTATATGTAGTTTTGGAAAGTGACCATTTTTCCCTATTTGTAAAATTTTAACACAAAATGTATGCACGGTAGAAACTTTTAATAAATTTATGGCCATATTTCAAAAATTTCAGTGAGTGAAGTGCATGGTAAAATTTTGATTGAAATAAATGAGTTATAAATAAAAATGAAAAATCAAAATTGACACTTTTTAAAATTATATAGACAAAAAACGAGCGTTTCGAAAAAGATATAAGGACTAAATTTAACAAAAGTCGAAAATATAAAAACTAAAATGGACATTTTAAAAGTACACAGACCAAAATAAACTAAAGCCGTTATTATTTTATAATATTATATAATTTATAATAAATTATATTTGTTTATTTTAACAAAAACAAATTGAGTTTGTTGACGGAAATAATATACTCATCAAAATTTTTATACATTTTAAATATTATTTTCAATTTCAAATTTTAAATATGAAAAATATTTTACTATTTAAATCACATCATCTAAAATTATTTTTGAAAAAATAGGTCCATTAAACATTCTCTAAATCAATTTGGTTCAATGAATTGAAAGTAATAAACATAATCTGAATTGTAATATACCAGTTCCTCAAGTTTTTTTTTTAAATATATATATATATATATTTATTTATTTATCCAACTGTTTTTTTGGGGACAAATATATATTTTTATCCAACTGTTAATTAGCTGTAATTTCATATAGTTACAAAACAGTACGTAGTTCTTATATAACATAGTTTATATTGACATTTATAACCCAAAAGTGAGCGCCATACCATGCCCATCCGAAATCTTATTTGCCATATGATTACAATGGGTGAAAAGTCAATAATACCTATGATTGTATTAATTGCAAAGGGAGAAATTATGAAAAATGGATCCCATCTATTTAATGTCAACTTTGATTCAGCTCCTTTCGTCAAAATTCATCTTTCTCTCTCTCCTTTTAATAAGTTTGCAATTTTGCCAAGCAAACATGAAAATAGAACTATTGAAAACCTTTTTCTCCATACCAGGACACATCAACAATTGTTACTTATAGATCCACCTTACCAATAACATGATACTATTTAATATCCTTAAATTATCTTTTTATTTTATCACTATACTATTTTGATTTATATTTAACCCGGGTTTTAATGAATCTCAAATAACTTTTATATTAATAATATGATTAAAAATTAGAACCGATAATATATACAAAAAGACGTGCACACTTAGATAACATTAGAACTATATGGAGGAATAGTTTAAGTTTAAATACTATTTTGGTACTTAATTTTTTAAATATCTGTGTTAGTTCTTTAAATTTTTGAAAAATAAATATTTTGTTTCATATTGTTAATTTTAATTTTTGAATCTAAAAAAACCAATCTTGCTATTTAATATCCTACTCATCGATGACAACACATGCTACAATGACCAAAATAGTTATGGCGAGTTTCACAGAGGTTCACGTGTCTTTTCAGATTAAGTTTTCATCAGAGAAATGAACTTACCACAGCAATCATTGATACTGGTGCGATGTCTCGCCCAATAGTCTCTGACGATCAAGTTAGTTAACGTGAGAGAAATATAACAGTGACCACCTTAAGGAAGTAGTGACAAATATTTCACATGCGAGGACATTCTTGAAGCACGAGGGTCATACTGTCGCCTGCTAGTTTGTCCTTTTTGGAGACTGACGATTGCAGGTGGCACACTTTTCGTACCATGTAGTAGACACTCAGACCTCATACTCACTTAATCGTACGCTCCATGTTGTCTGCAGTTCCCACCACTAACTATCACTCTTCAAATCTGACACGTGACCCGTTTGAATTTTACCCTCAATATAGATATATATCTTCAAAGTTTAAGGAATAAAATAGTCCAAAAGAAATCTAAAATTTGAAAAGTAGAAAAGGGTAGGGATTAAAACGGAATTTTAAACCCATAAATCAGAATTGAATGGCTAGGTTAAATTATTTTGACAAAGGTAAAAAGTGTTTAAATAAGGGAGAGGGTCAGGGACAGGTAGGCATAAGATTTTGCGTAGGCAGAATAGGTTGGAATCTCCCGTCAACTTTGAGTCACATCCCAAAATTAAGTGTCCACGTCAGCATCCCCATCCTGCCCCCGGCCCAACCCGGTCCTCTGATACTCGATTCAATTCGTCCACGGAAGGAGGTGGGGCCCATCCCCTTCCTTTGTGTACAGACGCTGAGGCCCACCCAATTGCTGTTTGCAGATCTTACACGTTTCGAGCAGATAGAGGTTTCAGTTCCATCGTACCCCAATATTACGTTTCCTTCTTCTTCTTCTGCTTCTTCTTCGTCCCCCTTCTCTTTTATAAGTACCCATTACCAACTCACCAACTTCATTCCATTATTCTACTCGTTCTCTCTCTCTTGCTGCTGCTGCTTTCATCGTTTTGGGTGATCTGGAAAAACGTCACGTCCTTCGCTGATCAGACTGGGAGATTCTTGACGTGCGTCGTCGAGAGCGCAATCAAGGAAACCGTCAGAATCATTTACTCAAAACCCCATCTCAGCTGGCCTCTTCACCCTCCTCCATCCATATAATTTGACCAAAACGCGCCCAAAGGATTATCATATCATGGGGAACTGTCAGGCGGCGGAGGCGGCCACGGTGCTCATTCACCATCCCGGAAACAACAAGATCCAGAGGATTTATTGGTCCGTCAGCGCCCACGAGATCATGAACGCCAACCCCGGCCACTACGTCGCCCTCGTCGTCACCTCCTCTACTTTGAAGTCCGACACTGGCGCCCCATTGAAGCACCTCAAGCTCCTCCGCCCCGACGACACCCTTCTCATCGGCCATCTCTACCGTCTCATCACCTTCGAAGGTGCCTCATCATCTTCAAATTTATCAAAACATATATTCTCTATTTTACTTTATTTTCTGCTTTAATAATCGGGATTTTTTTTGTTTTTGTTTTTGTTTAATTTAGACGTATTGAAGGAGTTTGCTGCCAAGAAATGCGTGAAGCTGGGGAAGTTGCTGAAAGAGGGAGGAGCGCTTTCCGTTGGGATGAAGGTCAAGGACTCGGATTCTGCTCCCAATCCCAATTCATCCGAAGATTGCACGAAGGTAATAATAAAAAGAAAAAACTGGATCTTTTTATTTATTTGTTTGTTATTTTTTTTATTTGGAATTAACTGAGGTCTAATACGAAAAGACTATAGAGAAATTCGATGGAAAAAAAAAATATATATATATATATATATATATTTTTTATTTATTTTCATGATTGCGCTGTGATTAAAAGCCAAAATTTGAAAGAAACAAAGCAAAAAGGTTGTTTTCTCTGAATAAGGAAGCATCTGAACTTGGTTTGAAATTTAAGGCCGCGGATATCGAGGGAAGCCTTTTAATGGGTCACTTGATGAATCCTGTCAGGAATTTAAGTAGAGCTGTAGAGTGCAGAGCTAAGATATTCAATTTTATCTCAGCAAGTCAAATATATATTTCCAGACTCAACCCAGTTATTTATTTCTCTTAAAAAAAAAGAAAGAAAGAAATTCAGCCACATTAATTTTTTAAAAAGAAGAGCGTTTTAAATTTAATTAGCTTTTGCAAGCATGCTGTGACTGTGCATGTGGTGGCTTAGGGATTTAGGAACGGAAAATACAGTTTGCTTTACTTAAAAGTTGAATTGATTATTATTCAAGAACCAAATCATAGTGGGGTTTTGCCTGTATTTTGGAAAACGTACTCATTTTGATTTCAAGTTCCATTTTCCACTAACTTCAACAACAATTTAACCATTTAAATCCACAGGCTTAATTAAAAAAAAAAAAAATCAATGGTGGGGCTCTTTTTAAAAGAACACTTACTTTTTTCCGCTTTTGTTGATGAGTGTTAAAAAAAAAAAAATAACAATAACAATAACATGGCCTTTCCTTTGATTATAATCATAAAAGTTGAAGATATTTGGTCTCTTTCTTTTCCCCTCTACAAAGTCCAAAACATATCTTCATTTAAACGTGAAAGGTTCCCACTTTTTCGTCACTCCGGTCAAATTGCTAATAAATTATTTGATTATGGTCAGCCGGAGCAGGAGGCGGGCCGTAGACCGGAAAGCAGCGACGCCGGCAGCAGCGGTGGCGTAAGAGGCGGAGGTCACAGAGGAATGGGGAGGCATTACGGTGGTGGGGGTCAGTGGAGGCCAGCCTTACAAAGTATTGCAGAAGTTGGAATTAATTGAAGGAAAAGAAAAAAAAAGAAAAAAAATTAAAAGGCAAAATATGAACAAAAACAGACACTGCCATGAATGTGATCTTCACCTGCAAATTTTCCCTTTCTCGCTTTCATCGTCTTCAATGAATAATTACCAGAAAAAGTTAGCGTCGACCCATTTCTCTCTCTTTCTGATCTTAACCTTTTTATACGTTCCATATTTTTGCCCTCTCTTATTAAGACGTCTTAAATTATTATCAATTAGCATAGAATTTTGCACTAATTAACTTCCTTTTTTTCTTTTTTAATTAATGGGTCTTTTGTTTACTTTTAAAGCAAATCATATGCCATGTTTGATAGTGGTTATAAAATTCCGAAGCGTGTCAATATCAAAGAAATTTTATTACCAAGAATTGATATATAGATATTTGCTATATTAATGATATATCATCCAAATTCCAATCGTTGAAAAGCATTTTTCGATATGTCAATTATACCTTCCATAGTAAAAAGGGTGGTTGTCAACTCAATTTCTCGCGTCATTTTTGGGTAAATTTCAGTTAGGAATTTTTTTTCCCCACAAAATGTTGGATGATAATTAAAGATCAAGAATGTTGAGTTGTTAGAGGTTGGCTTGTGAATGTGTTTTTCTATACAAAGAACCATTCTTACTATGCAAAAATAACTCCTAAAATATAAGTGACGCGTTTGATTTGTGTAGGGAAGAAATTTTGGGTTTTTTTTTTCCTTTAATTTTTATAACCTCCGTTTATAAGAATTCAACATGTGAGCAAAATATCGATGGAGAGAATTACACTAATTATTATACTTTCAAACTATATATTCATATCCATTTTTTATTATTTATTTTGAAAAAATTGCATTTGGTGCGCACTTCTAAGAGCCGGATCTTATATGATTGTAATAATTGATACAATCATTCCTACATGTTGGTATGCCAAAAGAAGAGGAAAACACATATCTATTTTGGATTCACTAAAATCATGTCCAAAGATTCTAATTATTTCTCACCTCAATTGTTAAACTAGACTCATTTGCTTTGATCTATTAGTAGGAGGCTTAGTTTTATACTAAATTATGTTGTCTAATTTTAGTCTGAAATCTCAAATTTTAGTATGTGACAAAAATAATGTGTCTCCTTCGTGCCTCTATATGAGATACCTCATTATGTGGATTTGGCTTAATTTGGAGTTTTAACTCTCAAACTCTTCATATATAAGTATCTTTTTTTGTCTGTTAAAAAATAATCCTTTTAGATAGGCTTCAGAAGGGAAAAAGGAGGTGCAGATAAATATAACGTGAAAGATAGAAAAATGACATTGTGGTTGAGAATGGAAGAGCACCCAAGTGATATTGGTTGCTCCACTAAAAAAAAAGCCTTTTTTCTGGTTTAACGTGTATGGGACATATGACGTTGTTTTTGTTGTTTTTGTTTTGGTTGTATCATATTACATTATTTTAAAGTTGAGCAATATTATATAATTGTTGGAAGCTGGGTGTGGTTTGGGGTAGCTTCTAGTTTCATGTTCATCTTTTTGTGGGAAAATGACGAATTCGCTTTTTGCTGTCCAAGAAGAAAGAAAAGGGAGTCTACATATATCTACATCATTGGGGGTGTCTTTAACTTTTGTCTTCATTTGACACAATTTGCCATCTCATGTTCTCTTTGGCCTCACTTTTTTTTTTTTTTTTTTTAATTATTGATTTTACTTTTTTGCTTCGTGGAGGGTATGGTATAGTCCACGGGTTCCACAGTGACAAAAGCAATTATTTAACTAAAATTAATAAATTATCCTAAATCAGATATAAGAAAACGATGTATATGTTTTTTTCTGAAGAATATAGCATTTAATTATATGTGAAGATTCAAAAAGTTGTTGAGTTTTAATCTAATTAAGTTGTTAAATTAAAATGAACTAAAATGGATCAATCGTAGTTATTAGATCTGGAGAGTAATTTAAACTCTTGCACTTTATTAATAATGAAATTGACGTATAAACAAACTATGGGCACATCAATTGTGTGTGTCTGTTTTTTTAGACTCAACAACATGAGAATTGAGATAAAACATCAAGACATTCTGAAGCTAGAATAGTCGAATATACCAATAGGATAGTCAAATATACCAATTACAGCAACAAATTTGAGAGTGTGGGAATTTGAATTTCCTATTTAAGGGAAAGAGTAGAGTAGATACATTTAACATTTGATATTTTTTTTATTGTGTATATACTTCACTTATATTTTATTGTGTATATGTAGTCTTTTGAGTATCATATCAGAAATAAAATAAAAACATAAGAGTTTGAAACGTTTAGACGTTTTTTTTTTCTCTATCTAATTTTACCCATCTGATTTAGCCATTATTTTTGTTAATTTCCTGTTTTATATTTTCCAACGGTTACGGTCAAGGTTTGGGCCCATGCCAAATGCATCGTACTACGATCTGGTGAAGTTTATAAGCCCAATATTCAATTAAAATGATAGTGGGCTTCAACCTTGCTCTCTACGGCGTCGTCTCAAACGGCCCATTGGGCTTTCCTCGAATGATGCTCTTAGTTTTGACCGAGAGATAATTGGGAATAACAAACACGCGCCACCCATGCATGAAAGAGGACCCATCCAAAAGTTTTAAGACTTTTTGTTCTCCCCCCAAAAAGAGAAAGAAAAAAAAAGTTCAAGATTTTCCTTCCGGAATTTTTTGCAAAATAAAATTATGTGCATTCCCCTTAAATAAAATCTCCATATTCCGTTCAATTATTATTATCGGTATTTATGCTCCCGCTTCCTACATCCATCCATTTTTCTTCTTCCTCTCCCCATCTCATCATTTCATAATTATTCCACTTCACATCCCCATTACCATAAATAACCCAGGCCAACCCTCCCCAATTATCATTAAAAAAAAAGAAAAAGAAAAAAATATATAACGAAATTACTAAATTGCCCACAACCAAATGAAATTCCTCCTCTACAAAGTGAATATTCCCGGGTTGCCAGTCACGTGCAACGGAAACCCCGGCCCTCCTCATTTCTTTTTGATTTCTAAATTGAAAAAGCTCAATTAAGAAACCGGAACTTTTACGTTAAACTAATTAAAGCGATCGAATAAGCATATTGGTGTTAAAATTCGAATAATATCATATAAATATTCATCACTTGGTGTTGGTGTTCTTGTCTCTCTCTCAAATAATTGATATGGACTGGCTTTTATATTATATAATTTACGTCTATGGATGCAGAGCTCATCACTCCGTTAAGTTGCGATATTAAACAAAGAAGGAACCTCACCAACCGCTCCCATCCTTTCTTCTAATATTTATCACCACGACACAATTTCCCACAAAAATTTTGTTCTGTTGTCGGTTGATTCCATTCTTGCCCCCACCGTTTCGCCGCGTCTGCCTTTCTTCTTCCCCTGCTCTCTCTCTCCCAATTTTCCACTAACTTCCGACAGCTCTCTGAAATTTTAAATTATTGTGTGTTTTAAAAGGAGAGGCGGCGGGCATGGCTACTTTGACTTCGAGTTCTTGGCAGTGGAATCTGGTGGGTGTGGGCGTGGGTGGGAGCTTCAATAACTATGGGTGCAGAGAGAATTTCCGGCGGAGGATTGGGGCTCCGTTGGGGCATGACAGTGGGAGAATTAAAAAGGGGTATTTGGGATTGGCGGCTGTGAAAGGATGCAAGTGGGAGGAGGTCAAAACGACCGATCAGGCCCAGAAAATTGGTGCCAATGGCAATAATAATGATGCACATAAAGTTTCTGAAGAAGACAGCAGATTTATTGAGGAATTCAGAGATGCTTATCCCTATGTTTTCTCCCATAGAGGCCGCACTTTTGTCGTCGTTATATCTGCAGAAATAGTGGCAAGCCCTCGCCTCCATGCCCTGCTCAAGGTCTCTCTCTCATAAACATGGGTTTTTTTTGTTTTTTGTTTTCTTTAATCTTTGAGTTCAAAATGATAACAGATATTTCTACTAAATCTGTACAAACATGTAGTTGTTTGTAGTTAAGAGGGAACTTACAGAATTAAGATGCAGCACAGTGAGAGAGGAATTATCGAGAGGGCCCCCTCGATTAGATCATCACGAGGAATCCTTTTTTCGTTTAGTTAACTTCGAAGGTCTTCGTCAATTATTTAATTTAACTCAAATATAGTGTTGGACGTCACACGATTATTTAAAAGTTCTAAACTTTGGACCAAACCCACTGCAAGTTTTTATCTTTTTCTTATAAAATTAAAATTAAAAAAAAAGGGAGTTTTTGTGAGGTGGAAGCGCTGTGCGGGGCAAATCAGGAGTGGGTTCACAAGTTGAGAACGAAACGCATGGATATGATTGAGGACTGAGACTCTCTATCTTGCGTGTCTCTTCGTCGCTTTGAGGGGCTTTGTAATAATAATAGAAAACAGGGGGACACAAAGGGCCAAGTGTAAAACTCTGCTTTCTGAACATTTTCTTTTGGTCGCGTTTTCTGTCTTCAACTGCACGTTGTTTTCTTCAAAATCTTTTGTCCTTTTTTCTTCTCTAATCTTTTCGATGCTCTAAACAATCTGGTCGTGTCGCAGTGACTACTAGCCCAAAAGGCCCAGAAAAGGATTGGGCTTGGCCCATTTTCATCGTGGCCCAAATGTCCATAACCTTACGATATTTTTTCTGGGCGGTCGGCGGCCGGAACTTGCCTTGGTCCCCACCACCGTGGACAGTTAAACCCCGGCGGCTTAAATCATAAACTCACAGGCCAAAACGTGTTTTGTCACTCTCTCTGCCATGGCCACCGCTCTCTCGAGCTCTCGGGTTTGTTTGCAAACTCGCCGAGAATTTTCGGCGAGAACTTTCCCTTCTAACTGTTGTTTCAGAAATGGGGCGGCGAGGTTTAACTTCAATAGGGTAGTATTGTGGGACAACGGACTGAAGAAGAGCGTTAGGGAAAAATCAAGAGGACGAAGTCTATTCAATGACTCACATAGCGTGGTTGGGGAAGAGGAAGAGGATTACAATTCCGTTGAGGATAAGCTATTTGTGCGGTGGTTTAGGGAGGCGTGGCCTTACTTATGGGCCCATAGAGGAGGCACTTTCGTTGTGATGATTTCTGGGGAGATTGTGTCAAGTTCTTACTTAGATCTTATTCTAAAGGCAGGACTTATCATCAATCTCTGTAATGTGTCTGTTTCTCGTGTTCTGAATTGCTTAAATCCGTTGTGTTCTTGCTTGTTTCGTTAGTTTCAGTTCTGGATTGAATTAACATGTTGAAACTGTATTTATGTGCAGGATATTGCTTTTCTTCATCACCTTGGAATCAGATTCGTTCTTGTTCCAGGGACCCACGTGTTAATTGACAAACTCTTGGCAGAGAGAGGTTCATAACTCGTTCTTTTTGTATATTACATGCAATATTCGCTGACGCAAGGACTTGGATCACTTTTTTTATTATTGTTACTTTAGTACAGTGAAGCAAGAATTTGTTCTTTTTTTAGTCTTTTTTTTCCTCTCAATGTTGACCTTAAATATGTTTCTTTAATTGTCTGTTCCTGTTACAGGAAGCAAGCCGAAGTTTGTTGGTCAATATAGGATTACGGACAATGAATCTCTAGCAGCTGCAATGGAAGCAGCTGGAGGCATACGTGTGATGATAGAGGCAAAGCTTTCCCCTGGACCTTCTATCTGCAACATTCGTAGACATGGTGATAGTAGACGGTGGCATGAAGTCGGTGTAAGCGTTGTTAGTGGCAACTTCCTTGCTGCCAAGGTAGAAGAAACCTTTTTGGTCTACTAAATGTGGTATTTGAGATGAATCTGATATTTTTGTGGTGAATTTGGGATATTATTTTAGTTGTAAATTTGTAGAATGAGTCGTTAATCTCCTTTTGCAGAGAAGGGGAGTTGTTGATGGTGTGGATTATGGGGCAACGGGTGAAGTTAAGAAAGTAGACGTAGCTCGCATGCGTGAGAGGCTTGATGGTGGTTGTATAGTTATATTGAGCAACCTGGGTTATTCTAGTTCTGGCGAAGTTCTGAATTGCAAGTATGCAATGATGCTTGTAGTTATCTGTTGTCAAAGCTTGTTATTAGTTGATTCCTTTATAATTGTGGTTTGTTTTACGGCCGTTCGATCACTCAGTCTATCACACACGTTCCATTATTTATCAGCTTGTGAAGTCGTTTCTCTTTCACGTTTGTGAAGTGATTTACAGAAAGTGGATGGCCCTGATACATACTTAAATTCCTATAAATGTAGAGGTTAAATTAAAAGGGTGAAAATTTAGATTGAAATCGTAAAGAGGAAGAGCCTGGTTGCTAATGATATGGTTTTTTTGGATTTCAGTACATATGAGGTTGCAACAGCATGCGCGTTGGCTATTGGAGCCGATAAGCTTATATGCATTATTGATGGTCCTATTCTGGATGAAGCTGGACGGCATATTAGCTTTCTGACTCTTCAAGAAGCAGACATGTTAATTCGTGAAAGGGCTAAGCAATGTGAGATAGCTGCAAACTATGTGAAAGTTGTTGGTAAGGAAGATTTCGCTCATTCGAATCATTATATCAATAATGATTCGAGTAGGAGTATCCATCCACTGAATGGAAAGGCTGCTTTGGACAATCCTACTCAAACATTCCAGAATGGAGTTGGTTTTGGTTCGCATCATACTCCAACATTCGAGAATGGAGTTCGTTTTAACTCCCACCATACTCCGACATTCCAGAATGGAGTTGGGTTTGGTAATGGGAACGGGCTTTGGTCGACTGAACAGGGTTTTGCCATTGGAGGTGAGCGGAATAGCCACTTGAATGGTTACCTCTCGGAGTTAGCTGCTGCAGCTTTTGTTTGCCGGGTAAACCTCCAGTACCCAATCTGAATATGTTCCTACATAGTGTCTCTATTCCAATTTTCTAACTGTCTTAAATTTGTACTTCAGATATACTTTCGCCATCTTTCTCTCACACAGGCACATTTCAGGAACAAGAAAGAACACTAATCATTTGTTAACAAAAAAACTCCGAGGCTGGGTTTCTTTCAAATCTTTTCAAATAAGGAACTATGTTCTCCTAAAACTCTGGTACCTCTATTCAGCCTTAAATTTGCCAGCCGAGTTTCTGTCAGTTATTTTTTTGGAGCAAGCAGTGTACTGAAAATATAAAGAAGAGTGTTTCAACTAATGAGGACATGCTTACTCCTTTTAACTATTTCAAATTGAAATCGTTATGCTTTAAGTCATAATCACGTGAGCCACTTCTGGGCTATCATTTGAAATCATCTGATATTTCCTTCGTCTACACTCAATCTTTGTTCATTGTATGTGGCTCAATAAATGCTCAGTTCTTGGAAAATTATATCAACCATCCAAATATTTGAGGAATGAATATTTACAATTCTTGTTGGCGATTGCCTTGAATTGGTTAATTCAATTTGTTTTCATATGTTAGGGTGGTGTTGAAAGAGTACATTTGTTAGATGGCACTATTGGAGGAGTTTTATTGCTGGAATTGTTTAAAAGAGATGGAATGGGTACTATGGTAGCAAGGTAAGTCTCTTTTGTAATTAGAGTTACCAAGCTCCAACTATAATTGGAAATAAAAATTATTAAGGCTTTGATTGATAATGATTTTGTTTTAAAAAATTATGCTGGCTTCTTCAAAATTTGTTGGGTATCTTTTTCAACTTTTTAAAAACACATTTGAGAAGATTAAAAGTAAAACCAAAATAAGCTACTTTGGATCTATTAACTAATGTGTTCCATGAACTTTTTGTTTCAAGTGATCTTTACGAGGGAACCCGAATGGCCAGAGTAACCGATCTTCATGGAATTAGACAAATTATACAACCTTTAGAAATGTCTGGTACCCTGGTGCGGAGAACGGACGAAGAGGTACATACACCCAGCTTCCATATTTTTCATATTCTTTAACCACTGCCCCATAAGTTATTTAGTCTGTGGGTATTGCTTGATATTTTCCTATGTGGATTAAATGAAAATTTGACTCATTTTTCGTTGCAGCTACTTGAAACATTGGACTCATTTGTTGTCGTCGAAAGAGAAGGTCAAATCATTGCATGTGCTGCACTCTTCCCTTACTTTGAAGAGAAGTGTGGAGAGGTTGCTGCCATTGCAGTTTCTGCAGAGTGCCGAGGACAAGGACAAGGCGATAAATTGCTTGGTAAGTATTTGAATTGCTTTATCACATACTAAATGAAAGTAGCGATTCCAGTTCAACTCATTAGGTCACGTCTTACAATTTCTGTATATGGTGACATGGAGTGCTTGTCTGCTTAATTGTATTATACTTTATTCGGTCATGGTACGGTACAATGATCGGTTAGCTCTTAGGTGGCATCTTAATAGGGTCCCTAGACATTGCGCTGTGGTCAGTTTTGCACTGTGAATTTTTTTAAACAATCAATAATTGGAACATTTTTTTCTGAAACCCATATAATTCCTTGTTCTGTTCTTTTTTGGTAGTTGAAATGAGTGTTAACATAAGTTCTTTGAATTCTCTGATTATTGTGAAGCAGCATAGTCTACAAGAAAAATTGTTTTCTGATATAAAAGTAGTTGGATTACCATTTGAACCATTTAATATGAATGTTTACATCTCATCTTTTAAGTGCTGAATTTTGTAATGTGGCAAGTGAACACACTAACTGTATAGACCAAAGCTAACAGATAATCATGTCCAATCTCCGAGTGAGATAAAACAATTACTGTGAATGTTCTGTAAATCGACCCGAAGATTATACGGTTAAAGGATCATGGGATTCTAACTACTAGTTCGGGTGATCTGTGTGCTTGCTGTTTCCATTTACTGATGGATAATTTTGCTTACTGAACTGCAGATTACATTGAAAAGAAGGCCTCTTCCCTAGGACTGGATAGGCTCTTTCTTCTGACAACTCGAACTGCAGACTGGTTCGTATCCTATTTACCAAATTTTATTGCATCTCTTCTTTAGTGACTTATTAACATTTTTTTACATTGATGGGCTCCATAACAAAATTTGGAGTATGTTGCTGGTTGCTTTACCATTACTCATCCCTTTTACATACACAATCTCCAATATGATTTTGGTCTAGTAATTATTTTCCATTACCGATTGGTCCAATAAAGGTTATAACTAGTTCTTGAGATCAAAATTTTGTATCCATCTTACATGGCAGTGTGAGAAGATTGGTAAATGTCATGTTCATCTTCATGGTTATCTTATAGCTTTTATAGTTTAGTTGATTGGAAATGGAAGGAAATGATGCCCTACTTCTTGTTTTAACAGGTTTGTGAGGCGTGGTTTCTCAGAATGTTCATTTGAATCGATACCCGAAAAGAGGAGAAGAAAGATAAATCTATCCCGGAAATCGAAGTACTACATGAAGAAGCTGTTGCCAGATAGGAACAGGATCGGTACCGTTGATAGGACGTTTGTTTGATGCTTGATCATGCAAAAGCATCAAAGTCGTCTCATCCACGAATGTAGTTATTTTAAGTAGGGCTGCGTGGTAGAAGAAGCATTCTGTATACTGGTCAGCACACATGTTCTATCACCTGATCATAAGAAAGCAAGTTTTCCCTCTTGGCTACCTGGTTCTCATGGTACTAAATTGTTTTATACTGTATCGATGTTTGTCGTCCTACCATCGACGTATTTGTATACCAAGACTTGTAAACATTGTACTAAAAAGAAGGTTGTCTACAAGTCTCACCAATAAAAATTCGATTCTCTATATCATTGCAATGGATTGTGTGGGGTAATTTGTACTTGTATTCATAATTTTCCAACCACATGAAGTATATATAGTAAACACGTTGAATAGAATTGATATGAAAATATGTTAATTACTCGCAATCGTAATGAAAATCAATCGTAATGAAATCAATTGGAATGAAAATATTATTTCATTGATGTTGTTTATTTGAACATATCTGGAATTGGAATAAGAAATCAATTCATGGTGTTTACTTCCATTTGGAATCGTTGCTAATTACCAAAACACCCTTATATATTTATAACTAATATAAAATTACATTAATTAAAATGTTATGAGATTTTTTATATTGAAAAAAAAATTATTATTTATAATAATTTTTAGATCTACTTATATTATTTTACTTAATAGTAATAAATTATATATTTTGAATTTAAGGCTAAATTTTTTTTACACTTTATTTGATATTATTATTACACTATTTATTATAATAAACTTTCTTTTACCAATTCAATCTAAAATTAAATAATTTTTTAATATAAAATTAAATCATTATCGATTTAAAAAATAGTTATAGTGTTGCATGAATCAGAACATATATATGATGAATCATAAAAATATTTATTCATGTATATATAAATAAGACGAGTCATGCAAATATTATAGAAATCATTTCCACCAATTAATTCAAACTTCAAAGTAATCAAACTATCTCATAATAGTTCAAAATAACAAGTCATTACAAAATATAACTTAAATGGTTAGATCACCAAGTATTTAAAGACACAAAAGAGCTATAATTATCCATACACCTAAACACCTAAAGGCTCTCTTGAAACAACTAAATGAGCCAAACAAAATATAATCTAATATTTTGATGAAATAGTCAAACTCCAAAAAGACAGATGAAATTTGACAGTAGAAGATTAACAAACGGATCTTTAAGGAGAATGTGACAATCAAGCAAATGAGAAGAGGAAAAGCGGCAATGGAGCAGTTGAAAAAAGAACCCTAAAAGAAAGCAAAAAATTGTGAGTCTACATGAGAGAAAAAGAACATTGTTGTCAAATTATCAAAAAAAAATGTATTGTGGATTCCACGGATTAAGGAATTGGAATGAGATTGCACATCCATTTTGGTGATTCCAAAATTAGGAGTGGTCCCACGTTTTAATTCTCATTCATTTATTTTGATAAATATAATCAAACGTACAAATAAACGGAACCTAAGTTCTAACATCATCTTCAATGCATGCATTGAGGTTTCTAACTATCCGATTGAAATATTCTCTATTTGAAATAAAAAAAATTTCAAGAAATAAATTAACTTTGTACTCTCCGTTTGATATCAAAATAGTTCAAGAAATAATTTTAATTATATTTCTTTTGTTTAGACTTTCTACCGAAAAGAGAAGAAATAAAAAGCTTACTAATTTAACCTTTTAATCAAAATTTATTAATTAAAAATTAAAATATGACAAGATTAAATAAATAAAAAATAATTTACTTAAAAATTCGACCGTATCCTACCAAATTCGATCATTTTGGTAAGAAATTTTCTGTATGCACTTGAAATCTATCATATGATTACAAATAAAATTAATTTGAAATCCGTACAAATTTGAAATAACTAAAAATTCTGAGCTAACAAACTATTATCACTGAAGGTCAGGACTGATTCAAAGTAGAAACTCTTCAATACTCCCGTGTTACCGTTGTACTCTCCTTAATATTTTGTCCAACTTTATGGACTGCTATAAATAAAATTCACGCTACTGTAGTACTAGAGTTTCTCCTTTAATGCACAAAATAGTCAACTTATCAATTCCTATGCACGTTTGTTAATCGAGATGGGTGCTTCGAATCGAAAATCGATGCTCTGTAATGGCAACATAAATGCATAACCAAAGTCACAAGGCCAAGTCACCATGATTCCCACTTATTACAACAAACTTCCTAAAAAATAAGCAGCGAAATGGACTACACAAACCCTCCAGTCTGTTTCTGCCTTGAATTATAAGAGAAAAAAAGTGTTGAACAAGGTTTAAGCCTCCTTGGCTTCAGGAGGGCCCTTCCATTTGAAATTGTCAGCGTATGCCTTCACCTGCAGTCAAAACAGGAAGTTAGAACCTACCTGTTTTCCGTCTCACAAGTGAACTAAATAGCCAACATTTACTTAATATATGTAAGAAAACAAGCAGAACTAAAATTCCTTCATCAATTGAATGCTAACATGATTGATTTTAGAACCAATTTGTCAGATCTTAATCATCCTCCTTCCTAATTTATCTAAAGGAACTCTTAGCTGTTACAACATCCAAATACTCCAATAGTCACAGCCCAAACTTCAATAATGTCAATTGGGAAAAAATTAATTGGTATCAAAATGAAATTGAAGCTGAGCCCTTAAACTAGCAACAAGAAGACAAATTGCAAAGGGAGACAAATCCCATAAGAAATGTCAGGAAGGCCACAAAAATTGGAGGAAACAACTAAAATTGAAAATAAAATGTCAGCAGAACTCCAAAATATAATGAAAGAAGTTGCATTAAATCAAAGGAATAAAATTTATCACAAGGGAACATTTAGGACATTGAACATAGTCGAAGCTTGCATTCACAGAACTATAGACAATGTACATGCTCAATGAAATGGAAATGTACATCTCATTATCATTTCAATCATAGGAAAGTTAAAATACTGGAAACTCAAACCTTCAAAAGTGGTGTGTGGCGCTTCTTAACCTACCAAAAAGAAGAAAAACAAAATCAAGAAATACAGTCAGCGAATGAATTAGAAATTAATCCCAAGTTTGGGGATTGCCTCTCCATGTAATCTCATAATTATTTGCAGGTCAGAAAAGTTATACGTAATTCTTAACATTAAAGAAGTAGGGGGAAAATGCCTTTAACGATCCTCTCCTGATAATGATAAAATTGTAATACAATGCCAACAGAAACCTAAATAAGAAAAATGAACTTTTTATATCTAATTCTAATGGACCAAATTTGTAAGAAAAACTGGCATTTCTTTCCCTCAAAATTTATCTTCTTTAAATTACCGAAGTTTGGCTTCAAATTCACACTAGGATATGATAATGATAGTGAGATGTAGAAGCTGACCTTCAGCTGGAATCATCCAAATATCGAACAGCCTTTTGTTTAGATATCGAATAGCCTTTGGGATCAAACAAGTCTCCTGGTCCTAACGGTTACACGGCCGAGTTCTTTAAACAATTTTGGAACATTCTCAAGCCAGACATTATGAGAGTGTTTCAAGATTTTTTTAAGAACGGCATCATTAATGCTAGCCTCAACGAAACCTATATTTGTCTCATCCCAAAGAAAGTGGATGCTCGGAAGGTAGGAGATTATCGGCCCATTAGCCTCATTTCTTGCCTCTACAAGATTATAGCTAGAGTTCTCTCAGAAAGGTTGAAGAGTTTACTGCCACGTACTATTACCAAGGAGCAATCTGCATTTGTGGCCGGAAGACAAATCTTAGATGCCTCCTTAATTGCTAACGAAATTATTGAGGATTGGGATAGAAAAAAGAGAAAATGAGTGGTTATCACGCTTGATATTGAGAAGGCTTTTGACAAAGTGGATTGGGACTTCCTTGATGAAGTTCTTGCAGCCAAGGGTTTCGGACACGCGTGGAGAAAATGGATTTGGGGGTGTATCTCAACAACAAATTTTTCTATCATTATAAATGGTCGTCCTCGGGGTAAACTTACTGCTTCTAGGGGCCTCCATCAAGGTGACCCCCTCTCTCCCTTTTTATTTATTATGATTAATGATGTCTATAGTAGACTTATGACACATGCAGCAAACATCAACTTAAGGTTTTGACGTGGGAAACAACTCATTGGCCATTCATCATCTACAATTTGCTGATGACACCATCCTTTTCTCCCCTTATGATAACCTCTCCCTCACAAACATGTTAAACATCATTTTGCTTTTTGAGGAGGCATCGGGGGTAAACATAAATCACCAAAAGTCAGAAATTTTTGGGATAAATCTTGGAGAGGATGAACTGACAGCTCTTCAATCCAAATTTGCTTGTAACTTGGGGACTTGGCCGACCACATACCTTGGACTACCCCTTCATGGTAAGCACCGGTCACTCTCTTTTTGGGACCCAATGATTGAGAAAATTCAAAAACGTCTCCTATCATGGAAATCCTCCTATCTCTCCAAAGGCGGTAGACATACTCTCATCCAAGCCACTTTATCGAACCTCCCTACTTACTATCTTTCCCTCTTCCCTTTGCCATCAAAAGTAGCACATACTTTGGACAACATCTACACAAGATTTCTGTGGAAGGGTAACAAAGACAATAGTGGACTACATCTCACCAGAAGAGACACTATACAACATCAAATCCATATGGGAGGCCTAGGGATTGCTAATATGAAGCTGAAAAACAGAACCCTCCTTGCAAAATGGATATGGAGATTCATTACAGAGGAAACATCTCTTTGGAGGAA
>NW_019104492.1:2803553-2837099 GCF_001995035.1 Momordica charantia
GTAAGAAGAGACAGAATCTTGTTTCAGTTCTGTTTACTCAATTCCTTTTTTTTTTTTTCAGTTTGGATGAATTGTTCTGTGCAAATCAAAGTATGTTAAGACACTACAATCTGGGACCTCCTCGGGAAGAAAATCGATTAGATACGTTTACCAATTTGAGTTGTTTGGGAAGAACGATATTGCATATATCTTTAATCAACCAACAACCAAACAATTTCGGTATTAAATGTGACATAGTGGTGGTAATGAAGGATGGAATTGTTTCCATGAAAGCTTTGGCTACACACTTGACCATTTGGTCGTTTATCAATTTGTTATTTTTGCTCTAGAATGGATCAAATTTGTGTTGAAAGCTTGTTATGTGCAATTTCATGTTCTTTGAGAAGTATCTGTTCGATGCAAACGATGGAGTTTCTTATTGGTCAGTGCTTAGTCTTTCATGAATTGATTTGATTGCTAATAAGAGTACGGTTTCTACTTCAACGGGGAGCTTTTGCAAATGGGTGCGCCAAAGCAGAAATGGACAGCTGAAGAAGAAGCTGCCCTTAAAGCAGGAGTGATCAAGCATGGGGCCGGAAAATGGCGCACAATACTCACAGATCCAGAGTTCAGCTCAATTTTGCATCAGCGCTCAAATGTGGATCTCAAGGTGCCTCCCCCACCTCTAATTCTTGTTCACTCACCAGAGCAATTAAGTCACTGGATGTAGAAATTCACTAAGCATCCCATGTTGAATTTTTCTTTCCATATTCTAATTGGAAAAACAGTGCTTGGTTTAACTGAAACATCAATGATTTTCCACTGTAATTTTGGATCTGAACAGGATAAATGGAGAAACATAAATGTTACTGCAATTTGGGGGTCTAGGCAAAAAGCTAAGCTCGCACTTAAAAAGAATTCGTTGGCCCTAAAACATCATGATAATTCTATGGCAGTAAGCACCGTGCTTCAGAATGAGGAGATTGTTGATGCTAAGCCACTTGCAGTTTCAAATGGAACAACTCGTACTAATGGTCCAAAAGAACCACTTGCAAGGTCTCATGGCAGCGATTATGTGAATCTTTTTTGTTCCATGCTGTTGCATATCCAATTGTGGTTAAGTAAATATTGACATTACTTTTTCTATCTTACAGTAAACAAATCATTATTTAATCAACGACACACATGATATGTATACTACAAAAAGATGAGCCATCACCTCCATTTTGTGCTTGTGTATATATAGAACTTTTTTTAAATGTAGTTACCAAACCCCCTCGACTTTATTGCATGTAGTGCCACTCTAATTTTCAGGAAATATCTTTCACGGTGTACTTTTAAAGTGACCATTTCTTTTTGGGAGGCAATATTCCTTCAATTTTTGTGCAACAACTTTCCTGTAATCAAATGAGGGAACAAGAGGTCTCAATCGGCTCTATTGTCTTACTTATTGCCTTTTATGATAGTATACTAGAACTAAGTAATGCCACTTTAATGATCCAGATGATCTTTCACTGCATTCAGAATGAGAAGATATAATTGCCAAATTACATATCTGTTAGACATGGTTTTTAAGCATCATGCAGTAAAAGAGTCTTTCATTAGAAGCTATAGGTGTGTACACTTCCTTGCCTGCTTTTGAATTGATTTATAATACCTCTTTTACATGGTGTAGATTGGACAAACTTATATCAGAGGCCATTAACAACCTAAAGGAGCCAAGGGGTTCTGACAGGGCTGCAATTGCTATGTACATAGAGGTGCTAATGCATGTCACATTTGAATCTAAATGTTGGACAATTTTGTATATGCAGTAAAGATCTTTCCTGCCCCTCCAACTTCGGGTTTACTTATTCACTGGTCATATTCACAATTATTTCTTATTCATAACTGGATGAATGTATCAAGACCCTAGTGTTGTAATTGCTATGAACTGCTGTACTATGTCATTTTCTTTCTTTGGAAGCGATGACATGCAATCAAGAGATTCATTAAAATGTGATTTCTTCATCTATTTACAGTACTGAATGCTTGTCTTTATGCATGTGTGCATATAAAGTAAGAAATATTTTTTCATTAAAAGAATAGGAAAGAAACAAAAAAGAGTGATAAGACATCTAACGGAAACCGAGATTTCAAAATGGTTTTCTTGTTTATAAAATTTACTTTCAGGCAGTTTTATCATCTTCACTAATGGGACTTCTAGAAATATAACTTTCAGTTCCTGGGTTTTTGTTATTCATAATTTAGATTTCTAATATTTTGTGTACTTTGGTCACTTGAAGTTTTAGATTATAGTACAATCTCACAAAATTTAAATAAAGATGAATTCAGAAAATCTGATGGCCGTAGCTGTACGCATTTCTCGGTTCCATCTTCTTACCTGAATGCCTCTGCATGATTATATATAATCTTTTTTTTTTTTTGGACAGGAATCGTTCTGTATAAATCTGAAGTTTTCAATTGTTCTCTGTGCAGGAACATTACTGGGCCCCGCCAAACCTTAAAAAACTCCTTTCAACGAAACTAAAGCATATGACTGCAAATGGAAGGTTGATAAAGGTAATTCTCCTACTATAATTCAGAAACTATTTGGAAAATTATTTTTTCCAGCAGCTCTCAAGACTGTTGAGCAATGCTAATTTAATGTGGCCGGTAAGCCTGTGTGTCTAATATCTTCGCTAGGAGGAAAGCCTGAAGGAGCAGTGGCCTATGGAGTTATATATTAGCAAGGGCAATTGAGAAGGGTATTTTGAATCTCTTATGCCCGAGAATTATGTCAGCCCTTTCTGGGGAGTGTTTGTGAGGTTAGGTCTAGAGGGAAAGTTAGGTGATAACTATAATGTAAATAAAAGAAATGAAAAGGGGAGGAAGAAAGGAGTAAGCAGGTTTTGATAGTTTCTGGGAGTGGGCAAGCACTCAAAATCATGTGACCCTCACTGTTCGAGTAATCCTCTTGGCAGTCAGTTCTTTTAATTGTTTGGTCGGGGAAACTAATTTGTTGAAATGAGATTTTATCAATGGGACACAAGTCCATGCTTGAGAAGACAGACCATGCTTGATATGAGGTATTTAAGCCATCTAAGGTGATTTGTTTGTCTTTCTAAATGGCATTTTGGTCTATAGCCCCAGTTCGGAGACTTGTGTTCAGCATTTAAGATGCAATGCTGCATGATCAAAGACTGTATGCTAACCTAAGGAATGTTTATTTGCCTAAATAGAACTAGAGTACCTCGGTCATATATTATGAAAGGGGGGTGGGGTATCAGCTGATCAGCAGAAAATTCAAGCGGTGTTTCTCTGTGTGTTTCAAGAACGTTGAAGAAATTAAGGTGGTTCCTTGGTCTAACTGGGTAACTATAGAAAATTTGTGATTGATGATGGATACATTTTCTGGCCACTCATGGAACAATTGAAAAGGGATCAGTTTGCATTGGTACATCTAACGCCAACAAGCTTCTCAACAGCTAAAGAGTGCCATGGTAAATGCCTTGGTTCTTGCTTTACCAGAACTTTGAGCAGCCATTTGTTGCTGAGGATGGCACCTTTTTTGTGGGAGTTGGGGCATTTTAATGCAAAATTAAAAACCCTATTGCCTATTTCATAAGGCCTTGGTGTATGGAAGGGAACTAATTGCAATATTGCTAGCCATTCAAGAATGATGACCTTACATGCACGAGTCATAAAAATAGACACTACCAGAATCTAAAATTCTTGATCGGATGATGGTGGTAAGGATACCTCTAAATGGACACCAAACTCCTAAGTTTTGACTTTGCGTTTCAATACAAGCATCTGGTAAGAATAAAGTAGCAGATGTCCTTCAATTGGAGGGACCGCCATTCTTTGTAGCCTTGAGTATGGTCCATGGAGAATACCTTTGACCCCAATGTACTCAATGGAGGATTGTAGAGGACATGTTTTTTTGTAGAACGTAAAATCCAAACTGAGGACCAACCTATGATTTATCTGGGCTTTGGACTGGATGGAATTGTCTTACTTTTTCTAAGACCTTATTGGGGTGCTAAATGGAGCTCCTTGAGCTGTAAAATTCCCTAGGAACTTACCATTCTAGTCTGATGGGTGGTTATGAGGGCAGTACTAGTACTAAAGAGTTACAAATGACTAGCAAGGGATTATTCCTGGGAAGGAATGGAAACAGATGTCACACTATAGTCAAGTGTGATCTACCAATGGAGTAAACCATTGACGACAGCTCTGTAGGATTGCTACTACCTATTCCTCTATCTCAGCAAGTTCAGGAGGAAATAACAGTGGATTTTGTGGTGGAAGGTCTGCCCCACTCTGAAGGAAAGTATAGTCTTCTTTTGGTGATGGATAGGTTTATGAGTACTATGTTTTCTTTTGCCACATCGCCCCTTCACAGCTTAAGTGGTAAACGTCCTTTTTTCTGGAAGTGGCATATGGCTCCATAGATTTGTCTTCAATCATATCCGACAGAAAAGAATTTCCAAAATTTATCTTGGCAGCAACTCTTCAGGATGCAAGAAACACACTTGAAGAAGAGCACTCCTTTCACCCACAAATGGATAGCCAGTCCAAAGTTGTAAACGACTGTTCAGAAGCAAATCCTTGACACACCACTGACATTGATAAACCAAAACAGTGGATGTGCTGGATTAATTGGCAAAAATTTGGTTTAACACTTCATACCTTTAAAAAACTCCTTTTAAGGCACTCCATGTTCAAGACCCAGTCGCATTTATGGTCAAGACCTAGTCACATTAACTGTTGGAATCATAATTCTTAATCCACAAAGAAATCTCTTAATGCTGCTTTATGGTAGGGAGAACCCTTAGATCCTCAAAACTTTCTAGAGTTTCTATGAAAATCCATCCTCACCTATGTTGTGCCCTTCCTCCCAAAGCCTTCTGGCATATTGTATTCCAGGTCTAGCCCAACATGTGTGAAGATATTGGTCAATAAGAAGAGGAAAGATTTTAGTTGTGGGAGGTGGCTTGGTTTTCCTGAAGTTATGCCCCTACATCTTGTGACGTTATCAGATGAGAAACTTGCACCCACCCCTTTCCCAATGGAGGCGTAGGTGTGTAATGTGGCACATTGATGGACTTTACCCGCTACAAGTGCTATAACTTCAGCATCTCGTGTGTCCCAAATTTGTCCAAATTGTGGCTCTACATTTAAAGGCATACCTGTTCCCCCCATCTCAACTCTGAACAGGATGTGTTGTGGAATCTTAAATAATATTAGATGTCGGCCAACATAGTGTCCTCAGTCAAATGGTGTGGAAGTACTGGTTAAATGAAAGGGCTGGATTGACACTGGTGCTAGAGCCATTTAATAACATAGCAAGACAATTCATGCCATTTCACCATGAGGACAAAGTGCACCATTGGGCATGGGCAAGGGGTAACGATATAACCTACTATGCGTCTAGTGTATCCACATAGGAAGAAGGCATGAAGGAGCAGTGTCTTATAAGGACTTACAGAATAGCAAGAGCGGGTATTCTGGTACATATATGCATGAGAATGACATGAACCTTGGGGATTGTTTGTGGGGTACTTCTGCTGGAGAAAAAGTTAGGTAGGAGATGCTGGACCCTCCAAACGTGCCAAGTTTTGTGGTTAAGAATTTCTTGAAGGGCAATTTGAAACCTCACCAAGTATTATATGAAGGGGCATACTTTCAGAAAATGTTTCTGAAGGATGGTCCATTACGCTGTAGTATAAAGAATTCATACTTAAATTAGAGTCTTATTTTCCTTTTCATTATGGGATGTAGAAAGCCTGATAATTGAGAAGTTATATATGCAGGCACCGTTGTAAATTAATAATGCAAGTGATACGGAAATGGTTAAGAAAATTCCATGAATCTAGGGGAACTTGAGGGTGGCAAATGAATGGTAATACTGTAGTTTTGACTAGATCATTTATATGTTTTTTGTTTGCGTAGGTAAAGCATAAGTACAGAATTGCTCCAACTTCAGCCTTATCTGGAAAAAGAAACGTTCCATTATTACTCCTGGAGGGCAAGCAGATGGATTCTTCGAAGGCTGAAAAGGGTGAAGTCAAAATCATTACTAAATTCCAGGTTGACTCGGAACTTTCAAAGATGAAGGTAATGACTGCAGAGGAGGCAGCTATAGCTGCCGCACGTGCAGTAGCTGAGGCAGAGGCTGCCATTGCAGAGGCCGAAAGGGCTGCAAAAGAGGCAGAAGAGGCAGAGGCTGAAGCTGAATCAGCACAAGTTTTTGCTGAAGCAGCAATGAAGGCATTGGAGTGCAGAACGTTCCCTACCAGAAGTCCTATTCAGAAAGTTCTTCTCCAAGGTAATACAACACATAACTTCAGTCATAAAGTACAAGTTTACGTACTTAATATTCCTGCATATCCTGTTTAACGGCACTGCAAACTTGTATATCCACGTATTTGTTGTTTTGATTTTTGATATATCAATCTCCAACTTATGAAAATACATGAAAAAACATAATACAAGTTGATTGTTGGAATCTTTGCTTATGTTTTAAGAAAATTGCTCATGCATTATTTGTTTGTCTTGAGGTCTGTAATGCTACACTTGGATGTTAACGGCTCACCTTCCCTTGGCTCTTTGCCAAGTCAATTTTGATTCTTCTATCAACGATTCCACATTAGAGATTGAAAATTTAATGAGAGTTCATTGGCATCTTGCGAAGTAACTATTCATTTTATTCTGGTCTTACTTGCATCTGTGTCTAGCATTGTTGAACTTGTATGTTATGAAGCTACTATGAGAGGGCAAATTGAAGCCTATTGCCTTTTCTTTTCATGTCACTTAGCTTCTTTTTCTCCCTCTTTTCTTTTTCTTATTTTTTTTTGGCAGATAACAAAACTTTGCAATGACAACTGTAGGCAATGTGTTCTGAGAAGATGAAGCTGCTGCAGCATTGCCATCTGCAAGTGGATGTATCTAAAATGTAGATATTGTTAGCATTGTAAATCGGCATAATGCGATTGCCTTTTGAGAAAAACAGCTTCTGGGGATCAAATCATCGGAAATGTATGTCGGTAATGTGATTCTAAAATCAAAAAAATGGTAAAAGATTTTGGAGAGGTAGATATACGTACGTAATCTGCAAATGCTGTTTTCTAGGCAGACTTTTTGTGATCCTAAGAGTAAATCAAATTTATAAATTAAGATATGATTCTCCGTCTGCCCAACACACAACTGGGAAGTTCATGAACTTAATATGTGGAACGATGTTTTTATATAGGTATAGAAATGAACAACTATGAATAATTATTAGCATTTAGAACAGTAGAACAAGCATGTCTGCTGGAGGTTGAAACCGAACTTCTTTTTTTTTCCTTCTAAAATTAAACTAGTAAATGAATATGTCAACTAGTAAACGAGAGATTACGGAGTCTTTTACAACCGTTTCATTTTTAATATTCTATTTTAAAAAATTATGTTTGTTTTTTATAATCATTTCATTTTTAATTTTCTATTTTAAAAAAATTATGTTTGTTTTTTATAATATTGATAAGTTTTTCACTTATAACATTTTTGAATTCTTATCAAAATTTCAAAAAAAAATTTTTTTTTTCAAAATTACTTTTCTTCCTTTAAAGTTAGCCTATGTTTAGCAGTAATGTTTTCAAGTTTAGTTTTTAAAAATAGAAAATATAAAACGCAACAATTATCCAATAGAGCTTAAATAATCCAATTGGTGATTGGAGTATTTATGCAGGCATGAATAGTTAAAGTAAATGAACATTTTCACTTATTAGTGAGAAAAAGAAACAAGTTCCCACAATGGAGAGGCTACCAAACAGGAATTTTGATTTGGAGTTCTGATTTTGGAGAGGTATTCTATTGCTATATTTGTGTTTGATTTTGCATTCAAGCATGAAATTACATACTATTAGAACTTCTACTACTTGAGCCTTTAATATATAAACATTTGGATAAGATGGATAGTTTTGCTACTAGCTTTGGGAACAGTTTATGAAATTATGATTAAAAGTAGCTGCAATTATTCATAGGTTTTTTTTAGAACGCAGTAGAAATCGGAAGTTCAAACTCATGGTCTCTTAGTTACATCATATTTCTAAAAAATCATTTCATTGGTAGGGAAAAGAATAGAGGAAAATTATTATTAAAATTGTTTCCCATAAATAACACCTCATACTATTTCATTGGTAAGGAAAAGAATAGAGGAAATTATTATTAAAATTGTTTCCCATAAATAACACCTCATAAATAATAAGAGCAACAAATATATTCTAAAAAAATGTACCCCATCAGCATATCTCATCGACCCATCAAACGAAATCGATCACCAAACACCAAATTTCACAACTTCTTGCCAACAATTTAAGGTCACATGAGGAGCTGAGGAATGAAAATTGTTTCATTGTTCTTCATCTATCTCAGGGAAATAACAAACTACATAAACCTTTTCCTCACTTCAAAGGAAATTCTGCTAAACTAAAGGTACACTTATTTCCTATATCACAGTTCACATTAGACGAGTTATGAGTAGAGAAAGACAGGTAGAGCAATAAGAACAGAGTCATGTTCTTCGTCTACATGAGGTTTATGGATTTGTTAAACTCTTCAAGTACTTCTTAGAATGTCAGAATGACACTGATTCTCATTGAAATCCAGTGGAGAAAAGCCGAAGAGGAAAAATCAAATGTACTTACTTTCAATCTCATGACAAGCAACAATTTGATTTTGAAATGTAATCTTAGTAAAAGCTTGGCTCTATCAAAATCTTCGATAATCCTTAAACAATGGCAGCATTATTTTACTCCATAAAGAACATATGAAATGACGAGAAAAAAAGGGTCATTCCAGTACCGCAGTAGCTCCCAATTCCTTGAGCTTTTCAATAATTGGATTTCCCTGATCTTTCGTTACTCCCTTCTTCAGCACCACCGGCACCTTCTCCACCAAATCCTTAGCCTCCTTCAGACCCAATTCAGTGAACGTCCTTACCTCCTTTATAATCTTGATCTTCGCCGCCGCATCAAATTTCTCGAGCTTAATATCAAACACGGTTTTCTCAGCCTCTTTTGCTTCGGCGGAGGCAGATCCGGCGGAGGCTGAACCCGGTGCGCTTAGCCCAGAAACCGCAGGCCCGTACTTGTTCAACCCCATTTTCAGCCGGAAGAGAATAGCATAGTCATGTCGTTCAATTTTACTGAGGCCAAGGAGCTCATCGGCGATCCGCTCGAGTTTCTGGATTCGTTCCTGGGAGACGGTGCTGAGGGAGCGAACTAGTAATGGTCTCGGAGCGACTGTGAGAAGTCTCACTAGAGCTTTTGCTGGAAGTTTGGAGGCAATGGATGGCATTTCGAGGAATTAGGGTTTCAGAGAACTCCGTTGATGTCGATAAATCACAGAGTGCCGTTCTTCATTGAAGCACCGAGGTTCTACAGGCGGAGGAAGCCGAGGGTTGCTGTGAGTTCATTAGGGTTGTCCCTGCCATGAGTGACCCTCAAAACTACTAGAGAATTAGAAAAGTGTCTCCAATATCAACAATTTGAATAATAGTCCAAAAATATGCGAAAAGTCCACTTTACCCTTTAATAGAAATACTTCGAAAATTTATTAATTAGCATTATAATTATAAAACAAATTACTCTCCGTGGATTCAAATCAACCACCAGTTTAAAATCCTATTACAGCTTCATGCTTCTTTATTGTTAAATCTAATGATAATGATTAAATTATTCTTTGTCAAAATCATTTAAAATAAAACACTATTTTTCTTTGGAATACTCTGTATCAAAATCCTCTTAAATTAATTATGCATTTGTAATACTACTTTTTTCCAACCGTTCAAAATATTCTTTGAAAAATGATTAACTTCCATCCGTTCAAAAGCAATTAATTGAGCTTTATCGAAGTATTTGTAAGAAAAGTTTTCATTTAAGAACAGTATTCTCAATCTCAATATCATTCCAAGACACTATAGATTCAACCTTGAAAGAGACAAGTGGTAAGAATTCAAACACTTGTTGCGCCTTATTATTTTGATAAAATGCAATGATTTAAAGCTATGCATATGCAAATTGTGTAGATATGTACAATAAACAGACACATAAAAGGACTGCACTAAAGTGTACTAATTCAAAGGGTGGAGAAATAACCCATCGGTTTTCCTCTCTTCCTTCCAAGTTTTCAGTATTTCATTAACAGAAGGCGAGTTTGAATCATAAGAATCATCAGATCTATCAAGTAACATGTTAAGCACTTCCTCATCATCTTCACTGCTGACACACAAATCGAAAGTCGAGAGCTCATCGTTGGAATGACCCGAAAACGTGTTAGTCCCTAGAGCACCTTCATCAGAAAGACTCGGTGACCAGGGGGCCATATTTGAGTCACTCTCGACCTTCATGTTCTCCATGTTTTCAGACTGGGAGGTGTCCTCTGGTATCCTGGATTTGCAGAGAACCCGCAGCGACCTTGACAAGTTCGAGACTGTGGCTTCTGATGCATCACAGTCGCTAAGAGCGTCTGATAGTTTCTTCAAGTTATTCCAACAAATCCTGTCCATGCTCACTTCAAAAAGTTCTGTCCATTGTCTTTTGGTTACTTGGAATGGAGCATAACACATGGCTTTAACCAAGGTGACAGCCTGCTCATAGTTCTCTTGAACTATAAGCTGCAATATCATTTCTGTGAACAACAGTGGATGGGGAATTTGTCCAGCCTCCAAGATTGAGTCAAATGCATGATCTAATAGATACCACTGAAATAGATATAGATTAAAGCATATGAGGTCCGTGGCCAATCTATTTGACTCTAACTTCAGTACAAATAAAGGGGCATGTAAAATTAAAGGTCGGCAACTCGACGTAGAGAAATAACCAGCAAAATACACTGGACCAACTAGAGAAAAATAGATTTTACCTTCCCAGCTCTGGAAGCTTCCACAAGTACCGTTGCATGTTTACTTTGATCTAGCTGGTATCCAGACAGAGCCATTTCCCTGTATACATTCTCAAAATATTCCCACTGGAGTGCACTAGCAGCTGCCTCAAGCATCGAGCCATACGTATATTCATCTGGGATTATAGAATGAACAGAACAACTTGGGGAGGAACGATCAGCTTTTCTCTTTATTTCTTCAAATAAATCTTTAGCTTTAGAAAACATATCATTTCGGCCATAAACTTTAAGCATGGTATTTATAGTCCCTATATTAGGCGCACAATTTCGCCTCATGTACTCGAAGATAGATATGCAATCATCAATATGTCCACCATCAAAGGAAGATAAGATCATGCCAGTGAAGGTCACCACCAACGGTTTCATATGTGGTAGTGTTTTCATTTTTCTTACCTGCAAGTCACATTTAATGATGAGAATAGAACTTCCTAGCCTGCTATTACTACAATCAAGATTCAAGGTTATGCAACATTAAGATGTTATGCAATGATAAATATGATGATGTTTTTTACAAAATTTGAATCCATGATAATACCAAAATTTCAAATGGTCATAAACATTGCTGAGACACTTTTGGTAAGATTTATACGCAAGAATCAAAATCAATAAAAACAGAGACCACCATTGCAGGTTGAACTTAAATTTACTGAAGTCGGGGTCAGGTATTTAGAGTCTAGAATCAAATTAAGAAATGATCCTAGACAAGGTTCCTTAAAAGTGACAAACTAAATATTTAGATAAATATTAATGAGGAGCCTACCTCTACCAATGCATCTTGCCACCTCCCATTGTAACATAGACAACAAGCTAGTTCATAATAGACACTGGCAGATCCAACTACTCCTCTTTGTTCCATATCCCTGACTGCTTCAATAGCTCCATTAACATTTCCTTCCTCCCAAAAAGCTTTGACAAGAACTACAGTCACAAGACAGACATATTAAGTCAAGGGTCGGGACAATAACCATTTCTAGAAGACATAAAAATAAAACTACCTCTGTACGTGTTCGCCTTTAGAGTTTCCCCACTCTTCTTCATTTTTGTAAAAAGCTTGTGGAGATGCTCATACTTTCCAGATTTCAGCATTACCTTTCAATAATCACAGTAAGACTTGAACATAAATACCTCAAGGATAGCCAAATATCAACTTACATGCAAGATTCCTCTTTATTGAAAAAATACATCAAGCCTACAGTTTACTAGGAAAGAAATCCAAGAATATCATTGTGGGCAACTAGTTATCAGCTCAACAGAATAGCAAAAAGGCAAAGCTACAAACAAATAGTATCTTACTAATACTATATATATTAATAGGAAGAACAAGAAGAAGCCATCAGCTCAATTTACCTACTCTGGGGGAATGGTGGGCCTAGCAAGTACAATTCGTTGTTGCTCAGCCTATCTCCTTGGGAGGTAATTACTCGGAGAGATCTAAAAATTTGATGTAGTGGTCAGTTAGTGCAGAGCACTAGAGGTGGTTAATTACACTACTTGGATATGATTTGGCAATTCCATATAATCATGGGTTGAAGGATAAGGCTACTAACTCATGCCCCCAAGGAGTAAAAGGTTTGGGATCTCCAGACATACTGGTTTAGAGGTCTCAAGTTTGAGCCTTCCGATGAGCTTAATACCAAAAATCCTTGATATCTCCCAGATCCGGGCCTTGAGGCGGGTGCAGGTGTCCCTGGGTACCAACATAATAAGTACCTAATTATGTCTCCTGCAGGTTTGTTACAGCTCTTACCCCTATCTAAATTAGCATGGGACATCATGAACGGTTGTGGAAGTTATAACACAGTTAGAGTGAAGGCATTCACACCTGATGTTCCGATTAGAATTAATATTCAAATCCAATAAGATAGAGAGGTCGAATTTTATACTTGGCAGATCAGCAATGCAGCCCTTCCATGCAAGATCATAAATAGACAAAACATAGACTACACATACACATCTCCAATATCCGCCTATCTCAAAACAATAACTTTGAATCAGTAAGAGAGAGAGAGAGAGAGAGAGCTATTTTCTGGTATTGACCTCCTGACCTCCATTCATAATCTCAATCAGGTATCACCACACTCCATTAAACACAAAAAAACTTAGAAGTTCAATTCATGAAATAGGAGACAGTAAGTACCTCCATAGAAAGTCCATATGTTGCTCCATTAGGTTTCAAACCACTCTTTCTCAACTGTGTGAACACCCAGTAGACACCTTTCCACTCGTGCGTGGGAATGCATGCGTTCAAAATCTAGCAAGAATTTTGGAGGGGGTTAGCCAATTCTTCTAGTTTAATGACTGAACAATGGAAAAAAAAAAAAGGCTTGTACTACTTCTTGTAGTTCATATCACATGAATTATCTTGGGATTCCTTTCAATATTTTGTATCTTTAAGAAACAAGACAATTCATGTGATATAAAATTATATGCGAAAACATGGAGATTCTAGTACTCTCGTTGCACTAGAAACATTTTCCAGAAAATATAATGACGTCATTAACTACATAAATATACTCTCTTACAGCATTATATACAACAAGATCGGGTTCAACTGCAGGATCCCAAGATTTTCGGCACTTGTTTCTAATTTTTTTGGACGGCTGCTGCCTCATGCATTCAATAACTTTCAGCAATTGTTTCAAAAGACCAGCTTGACCCAGCGTAACAGCGATACTGTGATATGCAGCCATGTCGGGATATATATGGCCATCTCCCTGAATAAGGCAACTATAACATATCTAACAACATCATGTACGTATAGAAAAAGATTCTTGGAATATCAAGAGACAAAGGCACTCAAACATTACCCGCATCAAATTAAATATCTGAAGGGCTTCCTGAGGTTTCCTCGCCATCCCCAGAACAGCTAAGAGCTTTGTATAGACAAACCTGCAAAAGGTACAAATTTTTTCATAATAAAGGAAGGACTTTTTCAGTTAACTCAAAAAATAAAACTAGCACATTGATCGAAACATGTATAATTCGTCGAACGCAAGGAAGTTTCCCACAAAGAAGGTAATAGTAAATATTCACCTTCTAATTTTTCACATATAAATTCAGTATGGATTAGAAAACTTGCCTGCTTTTAAAATGACTGTGACTTTTAAGATTGTACACCCATTCGACCACTGACAAGGACTGTTTCCAGCATCCCCTAGCACCGAGGCCATCCAAAATTTTAAGTAGTTGACCTTCATTAAACTGCAATCCTGACCGTATCATCATCCTGGAGAATTTCCAGTCCCTCATGGAAATCTCCCTCGAACTGAGCCTGAAAATAGTAACCTAGCTATCTTGAGTCATCGAAAATCTCATCATCGTTGGCAATTAATCCGAAACCGAATTGAAACATGTCGAGAATCAGCTCACTGCCATATTCTCCACAAAAAATATATATATATATATAAACCTGTCAACAAGGAACCGAATAACCTCTCCGTCGCCGCGCCTCCGTTTTACGGCATCAGAGCGACCATTTTCACTGTCCAGCCACTCATCCTTCAGTTCCACATCGTCGTCTAAAACCCACTGCAACTCCTCGAGCTTACGAGCCTCAAACAGTTTCCTCAACTCTGT
Source organism: Momordica charantia (assembly GCF_001995035.1). Next base: position 2,818,038 of record NW_019104492.1, read on the forward strand.
CAAATTCTCCTTCTTCAGATTCTCCCCATCGTATCCTGTTCTGAAACCGGTAAGTTCTTTAAGGTTTACTCCTTCCAGTCTCTCCCAAGGCCTGCCGACCATCAAGCCACTGCCTGGTTTCGCCTCTATGGCCTTGGAGAACTCCTTGTACTCGCTTCTCAAAGTCCGGAAATGGGTTTCCTCGGCAATTAGCTGCTTTTGGGACTCAGAAAGGGGCGGCGACTGATGAGCCAGTCGGTTGAGTTTGCGGTTGTGCTTCTGAATTTCTTTCTTCCGAAGTGCGCGGAGGATCTTAGGAGAGGGACAGACACCCTTTTGGAGGAGCGTTCGCTTAATTTTCTCCAAATCTGGTTCGAACTTCGGTGCAGGAATTGGTGCATTTGTGCTCAATGCATCCATTTTTGGAAGCAAAGATACCAATTGCTTCGACAGAAACGCGGCTGGAGGGCAACGGATAAGTGTGGAAGAGCAAAGGCTATTATCGCTTTCGTCGTTCTGAACCGAGCTAATTGGATGAACTAATATCAAGTATCAACTACGTACACCCATCACTACTTGGTACTTCTATCAAATGAGCTTTAGAATTTCACATCGGGGAGGGAGAGGAGAAACTAAGAGAAGTAATATGAAAAGATGCGAAATTGAAATAAATCACATTGCTCCAAATTCCATATCCTAATTTAGTGGAAAATTTAATTTCTCTGTTCTCCCAATTTAATTCCTAAAGTTTGTAACCCTTTCGTTTTTTTTATAATTCGAAATCGATGTCGGGTGGCTTCACCAGTTGGATCCTTATAATCGAGAGGTGTTGACGGTCACCCAACACTGTAATCGATATTGTGAGATTTGTCCTTTGAAGGGGAGAATCCCGGCTACATGCCCAGCGGAGATTGAACCGAGGAGGAAGTATCCTCATTCAACTACAAGCCCACTACGACACCACCCACCTGTGGTAATTTTTGTCCATTTTACTTCATGTAATTTTAAGAAGGGTGTATTTTAGTTTTTATTTATAAAATTTTAACAAAAGTTCATACACAACGAAAATCTTTTAATACAAATTCATGGCTACATTTCAAGAAAATTTATTAAATGAATTGTTATGCTAAGAGTATGATAGAAAGAAATAAGATAAAAAAATAAAATGAGTAACAAAAATGGTCACTTTTTTATCAGTATAGAAACTAAAATTGATCTAAATATAAAAATTAAAATAAATAAAAATATAGAAAGTAAATGGACTAAATTAAACGTTTTAGTACAAAATAATAAATTCATTCCTAATACGCAATGGCTTGTCTCCAATTTATAATCTACTGTGAAAAATCAAGGTAATCTTTGTAGTGTATAATCTACTATGGTTGTGTTTGCATTTTGAAAAAAAAAAAAAGTGTTTTCAAGTAAATTGTTCAAGGAATAAAATTGCGGAGTATTTTTAAGTGTATTTTATTTATTTTTAAAATCTTTCCAACTAAAGTTGACCAAATTATTATAAAATTTAAACTACAAACACAAGATTATTACACACACAAAATTAAATTGCTCTAGAAAGACCACATGTATTTATTAACATGGTATTCATTCATTTATTAATATGTTATTCATTCATTAAAGATCCAAGGTTGAAATCCCAGCTTTGAAAACTATTCCACACATAAAAAGACCGATGTTGAATTTCCCGGCTTTCAAAACTATTCCACACATAAAAGGGATGTATGTAATTCTTTCACCAATATAAACAAGTAAAAATGTCCAAAGAAAAGAAAAAACAATTAACAATAGCAGAAATTACAATCGAACTTATTTGAACACGACAAAACTAAAAGGTTTCATATTTTTGAACATCAAGGAAGAAAGTAGAAAAATCTTCCAATTGACAGTATCTTTGTCATCCGCCAGTGGAGATCAAAGAACAAAAGAATGGAGATACAAAAATGCATATAGGGGAATAGATATTCAATTTAATGAATCGTAGACAACTTTTATGGCCACTAATATACATAGAAATAATAGAGCTATAACTACAGTCCATTTTCAAACAATCTGAATCAACGCCCTCTCTAAATCTATGTGACTGGAAAAACATCTCACTCTCTCTGCTTCACCTGGACTTTCTTTTTTATACTGGGATAGTCTTCAAGATGGCAGCAATTGGCATCCCTATAAATCCAATTGCCACACAAAAGAGCCACTGCGACATATCCAGAGGGGTCGTGCTTGCAAATGTTCCCAGGAACTCGATGATAATTATTTGGAACACCAAGGTGGAACCAAGCACAGTTACAAACACATAGTTATCAAGTATGCCTTTGAACACATTGATTTTGTCCATCTCCCTGGAACTTATTTCGTTGAAAATCTGCCAAGAAGAAAATCCGTGTTAAGTTACAACTCTCCCAACAGCAAACTAGATATGAAATCACTATGGAATGAGGTTTTAAGAACTCAGGAATCCTTCGGGAATCGAAAGAGAGGAGGTTGCATTTGATTTGATCATATCATAGACCATTACTCTCCCAACAGCATTTGCAGTTAAAGGAACTTTTAGACCCACTCACAGTAGAATAAACACAGAAGGTTAAAAACAAGCAGCGTTAGGGAAAAAGAAAAGGGTACCTGACAGAACACAAAGGAATTGAAGATGAGCGTATTCAGTATCAAATCGGAACCAGGGCCCTCGAGATCAAACATTGCTTTTCCTTTCGCCTGCAGAAACCATATCACGCAGAACTGATACAAGGATTGCCCCAATATATTCCTCCACATGACATTGCTGATAAAACTTCCTCTCCTCCCAACAGGTAAGCGCTTCATCAATTCATCATTTGGAGGCTCAGTGGCGAGTGCCAGCGCTCCAAGTGTATCCATTATCATGTTCACCCACAAGAGCTGGACTGCCGTAAGAGGAGCACTACCTGAAGCATGTTGTTACACAGAAAGGTTAGCAGAGGGACGGAAAAATGACTAATAAAATAAGTGAACCAATCAGTATGATGAGGTGTGAAGATACTTAACCTGTCACACAAGCTGAAGAGAAGTTTACGATCAACGCTACTATGTTTACAGTCAGCTGGAACTGCACAAATTTTTGAATATTTATGTAAACGGAACGACCCCATTTTCCCACAGTCACTATGGTGGAGAAATTATCATCGAGAATTATCACATCAGCACTCTCTTTGGCAACCTAAAAGCCAGAAATAACGGTTCATTAAACTGTCAACTCACAGCAGAGAACATCATAAACTGATGCAGATAACACTCCTTGGAGTTTGAGTAGCCCTATTCTAAACTCACCTCAGTTCCAGCAATGCCCATTGCAAGACCAATATCTGCTTCGTGAAGAGCAGGAGCATCGTTTGTCCCATCACCAGTAACAGCAACAACTTCATCAAAAGTGGTCCGCAAATGCTTGACCAGAGTGTGCTTATCAAGAGGTGAAGATCGAGCCATCACCTACAAAAAGATCAGGAATTCTCGTAACTGTGAATCAGATTAACGAAATGTGGGAAATTTGATGATGCTGAAATATTAGAAAAATAACTAAGAAGCACCTGAATTTTGGGAATAATTTTAAGCAATTCGTCTAGGGTCTTCTCTCTGAAATCTGGACCCTCAATGGCAATGCCATCATCTGTGAGAATTCCACATTCTCTAGCAATAGCTTTAGCTGTATTGATATTGTCACCAGTAACCATTCGTACAGTAATACCAGCTGAACGACAAACCGCAACTGACTCTTTAACACCGGGACGAACGGGATCTTTAATACCCACTATACCTATACAGGTATAACCAGAAACTGGAATAGGATCTTTGACAGAGAATCCATTTTCCAGTTCCATATAGGCAAGGCAAAGTGTTCGGAGAGCTTCACCAGCAAACTGATTGATAATAACATTGAGATGCTTGATGGAAGCTTCATCTAAAGGAACAACCTCACCACTCGAATTGATCACCTTGTCACAGGCAGCCAACACTATTTCTGAAGCACCTTTAGTGTGAGCACGGAAACCACCTTCAGGAAATTGTAAGACAACACCCATCCGTTTTTTCTCAGAGTTGAATGGCTCAACTTTAATAAGTTTAGCTGCCTGTCTCTCAGCCTGAAAATCCCCACCAAGTGAGAGACCAAACTCTAATAATGCAGTCTCAGTGGGAGTGCCCAACAACTCACGCTTGCCATCTTTGTTGATTACAACTTCTCCCCCAGTGTTGTTGAATATTGATTGTTGGAGAAGTTTGATAAGAGAGGCTGGAAGGTCAGAACAGAAGCTTGAAACATTATTACTTGATTCCTTGACATTCATGCAAATGCATGATTTAACTACTGTCATGCGATTTGTGGTGATTGTTCCAGTCTTGTCACTACAAATACTTGTGGCAGAACCCATAGTTTCACAAGCTGCCAGGTGACGGACGAGTGCTTTATCATTCATCATCTTCTTCATGGCGAAGGCAAGGCTCAACGTCACAGCCAAAGGAAGCCCCTCTGGCACAGCAACAACAACAATTGTGACTGCAACAGCAAAGAATTCCAATATCTCTAAGGCATCGTCTGCAGACCAACTCCAGTGAGTCCCTTCTCGAAGTTTACGGCTAACCAATCCTTGAACCAACACAGCGAAAGTGATAATGGCAAAGAATAGACCTATTTTCCCAATAATTGTTGCCACTCCATTCAATTTCACCTGCAATGGAGTTTCGTCATCTCCACCTTCACTAAGAGTGGCCATCAACTTACCCCATTGTGTTCTCATCCCAACAGTAGTGACCATCATCTTGCAGGATCCATCTTGAACTTTAGTTCCTGATAGAAGATATGGGTTCTCTGCAGTCACCATCACTGGCTCACTTTCTCCAGTCAAACTTGACTCATCAATCAACACAGAGAACCCTGAAACAAAGAGTCCATCTGCAGGGACTTGATCCCCAATAGACAGGTGTACAATATCTCCAGGAAGTAAATCGTAAATCGACATTTTCTGTCTATAACCATTCCTTGTGACCTGAATTGATATCTTCTTTTTCTCCTTATCCAAGTCCTTGAACTGTAAGGATTGTCGATAATCACTAGTTGCCGTGACAAATACAACTAGTAAGATACTGGCAACAATTCCAAGGCCATCGTGAGCCCCATGTGGCCACCCCTCTGTTATTATGCCAACTACCAAAGAGACAAAAGCACAGAGTCCAAGGATCATGAGAGTCATGTCTTGGAGGGCCTCCCAAACGAACACCAAGAAACTCCTCTGTTCGCTCTCAGCAAATTTGTTAACTCCATAAATTTCTTGCCTGCGATTGAGTGCATCAGGATCGCTATTAAGCCCATTTGTTGTTGATGTACAGAGCTTTCCTGCAATCCCTTCAACCCCACCATGATGTTTAAACTTCTTTGGGTCATGGCCTTCAACAATAGACCCGAGCTCATCAGCACAAATTTGGAAACCTGCAGCTTTGACTTCCTCCGGAACATTATAATCACTCGGTTGCACACCTGAGATACCACGACAAGTTCCATCAAATATGAGAAAAACACCTTACATAACCACATTACTTTGTCAAATTCCAGAACTACCCACCTTGGATGAACTGAAATGCAGCTTTTGAGACTAAAACTGCGATCCTCAACTTCTCCTGCAATAATTAGGAGTGGATAAGTCAGCTCATAGTCATAGCAGAAGGAAAAAACTGTCAACCCAAGGCCAAATGGTAAGTGGATTGGTAAACTGTTATCACGTTCATCTTAAACAAAATGAATGGTTATCAATGCGTTTGGTCATTATTGCATAAAGAAAGGTGTTAGAAAGATCTAATGATCTCGGAGCTTATTCTTTTCTTTTCTTTGGTGGGGGGTGGAGGTCGCTCTTAGTCAGTAATTGCATATACTAAAACCAAATTATTGAAAGAAAAAAAATGCTTCTTTCCTCAGCCGTATATGACTCAGGGTGTGTTTGGATGAGTTTTCCAACAGTAAAAAATGTTTTAACCTATTGAAAACAGCTTTAGATAATCAGAAGTAATATTGAAAAGGAAGAGAACTGTAATTGCAGAATGTTGATGTAAGAAGCGCAGCAAAAAGTCACCCAAAACGGGAGAGAGCAAAAGACTAAATACACAAATCCCAGGAATTTATAGAGGAAAAGAATGAAAGACATTCAGAAGGACAGTGAAAAATCAGGAGAAAATGGTTGAAATAAGAAGAGAGACCTGATTGTTCTGGCGCATAGCAGCAGCTTCGCCACGTTTGGAGAGATTGGCGGTGAAGCGAAACCTCCTTTTGGGGTTCTTGACAACTCCACAAAGCTCCCTCCACCTTTGCAACACCTCCTCAGACGAGTTTTTTGGTTTGACACCCCCAAAATTCTCCTCCAAAAACCTTTCCATCTTTTCCCAGTGAATTAGTGAAAGGGTATCCGCACCGCAGTTTATATATATTAAGGAAACGAAGTCCCGATGGAGAAGGAGAAGGGGAAGGCTCGGAGTTGCAGCAGCGATGCTTCGCGACAATTACCAGAGAATAATAATAACAACAAAGAAGAAATGGTAGTGGGTCAGTCAAGTACAGGATTAGGGACTGTTTCCTCTCTGTCTACGTCGCCATTTTGGATTCAGCAACAAAATCCAAAAGAATGAATTGGAGAGGATGAAGAAGAAGAAGGGGGTGGTGAAGGAATTAGTATAAGCTCAACAAAAAATGGGTGTTGATCCGAAATTTGTTGCATTACTTTAGTTTTATAACCGTCAGTCTTCGCGCTCCTGTTTCTCGCTCGCCTTCCTAATTGGCGGAATTTTGATCCAAATGTTACATTACGGAAGAAAATATTAGAAAATTAATAAAATAATGCCTCTTGCTTTTTTTTTTCTTTTTATCCTTTCTTTTTTTAATTTCTTACTTTATACGAACTTGCTAAAAGAATTTATTAGAGAAAGCGGTTTTCCGTCCAATCCATGTTATTAAAAAGTTTACTAAAATTTGCCTAAAATTGTGCAAATGAAGATGGTTTTTGTCTTAATTTTTATCACTTAAAATTGAAGTGTTGATGTTTGAATTTTGATTGAAATTAATATAAACTTTTTTTTAAAAGTTAAATTTCGATTTGGATGACTGGAAAAGACAGGAAAATCAACGCCACACTTTAAATAAAATTTCTGTAAGGAAAAAAAAAGGAAACACAAAGGAAAAGGTAAATGGGTTCATAATGCTGACTTTCCAACGCGGACGACGCGCCAAAAGTTTTGAACTTCTGGCAGTGTGCCAATTAATTATTTTTTAACGCGGTAGGGCGCTGTACTTTTTTTTTTTTTTAACAAACGCTGTACTTTTCAATTTTTAACCTTCTCATCCCTACAATTCAAAATTTGTAATGATATATTAAAATTAAGTGTCAATTTTATTATTATAACAATTTATTTTTTATAATTTATAAACATATTTTGTTTTTCATCAATAAACTAACAAAAATTTTTATGATAAAAATTAAATTGTTACCAATTTAGTAGTATAATTATTAAATTGTTAAAAATTAAAGTTTAAGAACTAAATTACTACTTCGATTAAAGTACAGTACCAAAAATAGTTTTTAACCATTTTTTTATACGATTTGTTTGGTTAAACTACAATGTTGGTCTTTTTAACTTGAGTTGTGTTTAATATTTGACAAATGTTTAATAGTTTCCTAATTAATAGGTCTCTAAGCATTAATAAACTCTTAAACTTTTGAACTTCATTTTCAATATTTTTTAAAATTTACAAACTTATTAGACACAAAATTCAATTTATAGTAAAATTTCAACTGCATTTAAAAAAACGTTTAATAGGTCAAAGATCTATTAAACATAAATTTAAAGGTTTAAGAATCTATTAGACATTTTTAAATTTTAGTGATTTATTAGACACAAAAATGGAAGGCTCGTAATTTAAACCATATGCTTTTATTGGTCTATTTAATATTATATTTATAGATGAGTTAAAATTCTTAAGCCATTAAAAATAAGTAGATTTTAACCAATAAGAGCATAGCTTTGCATCTAAGTATCTACTCCTTTTTTTTAGTCATAATTCAAATCTCCTCCTCCATGTTTGAGGCATATTTATACCCACATTTGTGATATATATATATTCTTAAATATATAAATAAATAAAAATAGACAGATTCACCCGTTAATTTACACGTTTATTAATATCTTGCCGAATACCCACCAAAATGGATTTATCCTTTGCTGTTTAACAAACATAAACGATGTCAAAAGTCAATGTTTTAGAAACATTAGATTTAAAATTGAAGTTGAATTGAGCTTCATTGACTAGTCAATGCAAGTGCTATAAAAAGTAACCCTAATTAAAATATTTGAAGTCAAAATCAAAAGTTGGTTGAACTCAGAAACTAATATATATATATATATAAACATCAAAAGTTGGTTAGTTGCTATGCTACACTTGTTCATTTTATAATATTTTATTCCTTTCTAAAAACAAGAATAAAATATTTTATCTTTCACTTGAAAAGTTTATTAAGATTATATTGGATAGTCAAATGACAAATTTGCTATTGTGAATTCTTTGTCTAACTAACAATTCATCTCAAGTATTCTACCAATAAGTCAAAAGTCTTTTTGATATTTAATACTAAATTTTTACCTTTTTATTTTGAGATGGAATCCAAACATTATTAACGATGAATAAACCACTACTCTAATAAAATTAAATTTTAATTTTGACCAATTATATTTTATTAAATGTAGTAAAATTGATTGTATATAACAAAGTACTGAACATTATAAAATAAATAAACAGATTATTGTGAACGTAACAAAATTTCATTAATTCATGAGCCGCTAATATCAAAATTTCAACAGAAAAATATTGAAAGCAAACCCTTGTAATATATATATATATATATATATATAACCCTTGTAAAAAAAAAATATATATATATATATATAACCAAATAACATATAAATAGGACACACGAGAACACAAATAACAACAAGATAATTCAAATTAGAAACATAAAAAATTTGATAAAATTTTTCAATTGATTTGTTTCCTTCAATTTTGTAGCATATGAACTATTAATTGCCACTATTTAGAGGCAATTTGAATAACTAAGAGGCATAACAATTGAACATTAAGAATGGATAAAAGCGACTAAACACACGAAACTTTCGTGTAATAGATACCTGAGGCAAAGGGCAAAGAGGCACTGTGAATTTTTAAACACTAACTAATTAACATCTGAAACTTGTAATAATGTTTATTATAATATTAACCATTTTTTAAAATTATGTTAGTTATCTTCAATCAAAATATTTGATTACATAACATGCATTGCACTTGTTGAAAATAACGTGCATGGCACTTGTTCATTTCTTGTTTATTGACTTCAATTAAATGATTTATTTTCTTTCCCTCTTTAATATAACGTGGCTATAAATGATTTAATTCTACCAAGTGACTCAAGGTACCGATTTCTATACTTTAAGTAGTATATTATAAATTTTATTATTGATATATCAAGTATATAAATTATATAACTGATATACTATATATTAAATACTAATTATATCACTTATATAATTAATACAAAGTATGTTAAACCAGATGAGATGTTCAAATGATTTACTTTATAGTAGGTATATCATTGATAATTTTCGAGTTTAAGATTTGAGTTTAAGTAACCTTGTAGATTTTTTTTATTGATATATCAAATATATCAATTATATATATACTTTATTTTGGTACATCACTAATATAACCAATATATCTATTGTGAATTGTACCCGTCACATATTAAATATATTAATGGTAGACTTCATTTTAAGAAGTCTATAATTAATATAATTGATATACATAAGATCAAGTATGAAGTAATAATCGATATATCTAATATGAAGTATATCAATCATACTACATATATTATCGATATACTTCACTTTAAGCATACCTCTAATATAATTGATATACAGAATATAATATTGATATACTAGATTTAGGTATATGAACGATCTTTTCTCATTCTTAGAATTTGTTTATTTTAAGGGTATAACTGACTTTTCATTTGTTTTGTTTGAGCTTGGTCTCCAATTTTGCTATATTTACCAACCATAAAAGTGATCGCCATATTTTTAATTAACTAATTTTTTTTGCTATATGTGGAAGCAATCCTTAATGAAATATGGCTATTTGGAGCTACATGGTAAAGTAGTGTGTGTATATACATTTGGAAGTAAAGTATTTAGTCTGTTAAGATCATGGCAATTGATGTGGCATCTTCTTTTCAAACATGGGAAATGTTGTTTTCCACAATTGCTAATAATCACTATTCTTTAAGAAGCATAACATTAATTTGAAGTTTAAATTATAAGTTTACCTGCATGAATATTGAAGATTATATCTAGTATGTCAACTTAAAAAATGTTTAATAAGTATATGAATTAGTTATTTTGAAAAAAAAAAAAGATACAGTCAACATAAAATTAAATTTTGTGTCAATTTTATATAGAATATGTCATCAAGGTTTCAAAAACGTACTCTAATCAGTTGATGATCTATTAGACACAAAATTAAAAGTCTATAGATTTATTAAAAACATTTTAAAGTTTCAAAGTTAATTAGATACAATTATAAAATTTTATGGATATAATCTTAAATCGAGTTTTGAAGAGAACAAGAAAAGAAAAATAAAAAAAGTCCTTTTCTTTCTCGTGAAGCAAGAGCAACTGCCATATTCATTTGTTTTACTTTTTTTTTCACTTTTTTTGAAGAGACAAATCCTTGTCCACATAATAGACACATCATAAAAATAAAAAAGTTAAAAATAAAAAGAAAGCATTGCGAGAGTTGTTCTTTTTTAATTGGCAATTGCCAGCCGCGTGTATAACACGTTGAAGTTGACTCGACCAAAGGCAGCTGCAGCCTCATCGCCGTCGTCCAATTCCTCCACAGCTTTTTTACTATTTTATGAGGTCACCGGTCACCGGGGGTGTTAAAAAACCCGACAATTCGATGAATCCGACGAACCCAACCCAATCCATCAGGGGTTGAGTTGGGTTGGAAAATTTCCAACCCGATCGGGTCTGGTCGGGTCTCGGGTTGACCTTTCAAATTTTTCGGGTTGACCCGATCCAATCCCGTATGCTTTATTTTTAATTTTTTTAATATATATATTAAACATAGTTTTCTAACCTAGTAGTCGCCTCCCTTGCCTCGCTGTCTTCCAGTTCCCTCACCCCCCTTCATCTTCGTCTCTGTCTTCCTCCCTCCCTCCTTTCATCTCCCCCTCTCTTCTCCCTCCCTCTTCTTCCTCTATCATTCTTTTCTTCCCCTTCTCTAGTCAACCCCCTCTCTTCTCCCTCTATTCTTCATCCTCCCCCTCCTCCCCCTCCTTTTCATCCTATTATGACGATGACTACTAGAAATACTTAAGATTACGAAGTTTTCTCTCTTACGTGACGTTCTGCAACTGAAAATGTTTAGGATTTCGACTGAATCTTATTTCGTTCGACTTCCTTCCTTCTCTCGTCTCAACCCGGCGACCCAACCCGAAAATATAATGATTGGGTTGGGTTGGGTTGGGTTGACCTTCTTGTTCGGTTCCATCGATTCTCTGTTCTACCCAACCCGAAAATTCGGGTTGGTCCAAAAAACTCCTCTAACCCAACCCAATCCATGAACACCCCTAGCCACTAGACCAACATATATTAATTTTAATAGAAACCTAATTCAATTATGTTTTTTTTCCCTAACGTTTTTTAGATTTTTTTTTATAAAAACTAAAATTTAATTTTAGAACTCAAAATTCTAATGTTTTTAAAAACATTGATTATACTGTAAATAACCCAAAAAAAAGGTCGGATCTTAGATAGCTTTTAATATTTTTATTTAAAAAATTATTCATTATGATTTTGTTGTTCACTTATAAAAACATGAAAACACTTCACAGAAAAGAAATGTTTCACTTTTGAGTTTTTTTTTTTCAAAATTCATCACAAACTCACCATTAGTTTCCATGATTTTAAAGATTATTTTGATAGCGATCTTTGTTATGAGAAAAAAGTCCTCATGGTCGTGGGCAATGGGTTAAAGAAATTGAGTGTTTCACCAACAAATTGGGAAGTTGAGAGGAAGTGTGGTGATAAGTGCAACGCAAATGGGTCAGTCCAGACTATGCCAATGAAGTCAACTCAACTGGTCACCAATACATTAGTACTTCTCAGTAATTTAAAAGAATGCTACTCGTCATTCTCATATCATTATTCAACTCCTAGAATTGAATTCATGAAGTTTGTTCATGGTGCTTAGTTTTTTAACTTAAATAATGTTCTTTGTTAGAAAGTATGTGAATAAAAAAAATGGAATACTAGAAAATATATGCACAAAGAAGACTAAGCACTGCGTTAGTAACATCAAGCCAACTTCAGGTAACTCAACTAGTTAAGACATGTACTAATTCTTAAGGTAGATGTCCATTATGAGGTTTGAATTCATTCCCTCTTAAATAACCMTAGTCTCTGTAGACCAATAAGTCATCCATGATAGTTCCTTATGTTATTGTATTAAAAAGAAAAAAAATGTTTAGTAATATCAAGCATGTTAGGCAATTTGAGCATGACTCAATTGATTAAGGCATCTATCTCCGACCAAAAAATCGTTATTTCAAATCCACGCCCCCACATATTATAGAAAAAAAACATGTTATTTATAGAAAAAGAATAACAAATTACTTCCCTGTTACAGCAATGTCTAAATATTAGATTTGATAATATGATGTCTAGATACATTGTTTCATCTCTTGACTAACTATAGGTTAGAGATTTACTATGGAGGTCCTAAAAGAAATATTAATGTCATTTTCTATGCATAATATTCTAACTACGGTTGCTCTATAAGGGACAAGGTATTGTAATATACTAAAATTTTAGTCTTTTTTTTTCTTTTTATATTAAATCCTAGGTAGAGCAGTCACTCTACATAGCAACAAAAGACAAACTTTAACCATTGGCTATATAAACCCATATTACATTTAGATTGAATTCTCACTCGATTGAAGGGTAGACTTGTTCAAGTAGCGAGCTGAGTTATTACCTTATAGAGGGAGGATTGTTACCACACTTGGGCATGGGAAGAAAATCAAGACAAGTTGTTCTACCAAAAAAAACACCTATAAACTCATCTACGTAGTTCTTCAAGATAGAAGCACTTGTTCTACACAACCTGATGTGCTCGTCCAACTTGGCTCTCCCAGAAAAATCACCTTATCTCGCTGAATTTGGGAACTCCTCAAATGAGAGCACCATATTTTACAAAACCTAGTGTGCTGATCTTTTAAGCAGAGCACGTCGCGGGTCTGAATAAATAACCCAAATTGATCCACTTTTTTTACTAATGGGTAACACGAAAACTTGTAAATATTAAAAATTTCATCCACAATAGTAGCCCCAAATAAGAAGTCAGCTACTAAAATCTTGTTTGGACATAATGTTACATGAAAAGGGTTGTTTTCAGATTCGAAATTTTGCCATTCTGGGTCGGTTGTATTTTCCTCCAAGTACGAGTGCTCACCGGTTTGGCCTCTACCAAACACTTGCACAGCCTTGGGGTCCTATTTTGAGCAACATTTTTCCACAGTTTTTCAGAACGTTGTAATTCTCACAAGCTTATTCTATGCACAAAGACTTTCCCAACCAATGGGAAGTCCCTTCTAAGCAATGAAAGTTTGACAAACCTCGTCTAGTAACATTGGTAAAACCTAAATAGCCAGAGTTAAATTTGATCCAACCAGGGGGTGGGTTACTATGTATATGTATTAAAGTATGGAGTATCCTTCTTCCCTACATTCTCAAAATCGTTATGAGATAGTCTTGTGCGGAGAGTGAAACCTAACTAGAGCAATGTGGCGTGTAAATGCAAAAATTGCAGCGTAAGATTCTTGAAATAAACAATGCATGTTTCATCAAAGACTAATGCAAATAACTCAGATCAACCAACTCGAAGGCAGCAAGATTTATTTTCCAGCTCTAACAACCATATCAAATTATCTCAATAATCAATACCATGACCAAGAGGATCGGAATCCATACACAAAACTTCTAAAGTAAAACGCATAAATCATACAGAGTGAAAAAAGAGTTGGCCAGGAAAACTAAAGGGACAGTCGATAACGATTACAACATTATAATTCAAAGCCAAGGAAACTAAATCAGGACGAAGTTAATCCAAAATTAGATAATCATCACAGCACCCATTAACAATTGTGTAACACGAGAATAGTTATCTTCTGGGAAGAATAATGTAATGTATCACTATCTTTTGGAATGAACTTTGTTCTTACCATGACCAGAAAAGAGTGAGTTAAATGAAATAAATGCTGAAGACTGCAAGATTAGATCAAATCACAGGAACAAGTGTTCAATTCCCACATTCAAAGATAACATGTACTAGGTGCTCCCAACAAATAAGAAAATTCAGTTAACCGAGTGCATAAGGTTGAGTTGTAAGAACCCCTATCAATATAAACAAATCATCCATAACCTACATCATAAAGCATTTATTATAAATAGGCATCTGCAATATCAAATAAGCAAATTGAAAGACTAGAAACAGTAATAATAAAACCGGAAGGGCAGCGCATTGGAATAACAAAATGTGATTAAAATGCCATAAATCAAGGCCTCCAAAGTCGACAATTATAGCCACAGGTCCGAGGAAATTCTTCCTAGTATCTTGGAACACAAACACGCTAGGTAACTATGAAAGAGAATAACAGTTCTATAAACTTAAAAATCACCATTTTCAAAATTAATCGACGCTCTGCATGATATCCTCGGCGGTGAACTTGGTACCCTTGTCCTTGTCAGCGGCGGCGCGGCCCTTGGCTTTCCGATCCAGAAGTGACTTGCGGTCCTTGTCCAACCTGAGTTTCGTTATCACGACCTTTGAGGGGTTGATGCCAACGTTGACAGTGGATCCATTAACCTTTTCACGAGTGATGCGTTCGATGTGGATGACCCATTTTCTACGATAGACCTGCACTACCTTGCCCTCCCGGCCCTTGTAAGTTCCACGGACGACTTGGACCTCATCATCCTTTCGAATCGGCATGGATCGGACATTGTACTTAGAACGGAGATCAGTGGAGAGAGGAGAACTCATAATAACCCGACGGACGCTAGACGGCGCAGAAAAATGCGCCTTGCGGTTCTTGCGGCGGGAACTGGAAACCCTAGGATTGTACTTCATGGCGGCCGGAGGGGGGGAGGGAACTGGGAACTGGAGAGGGAGCGACTAAAAAATGGCGAATGAAGGGCGAGAACAAAGCTAGGGTTTCGAAGATTTTATATACAGAAGATACTATTTATTTTGGGCCAAGACATTCTGGGCTTTAAGAGAGCTTACATGGATCTCCGTTTTGGACTTCTTTTTTTCTTCCACAAAGGATTTGGACTGAGAAACATGACGGGCCGAAATTGGACTTCCAAAAAATATATTAAATACTTATTTTAGTAACAAATAAATTATTTGAATAAGAGATGTTTTCCATTATACCCGGAAAATTAACTCAAATACGGAACATAGTTAAAATAATATATCTTCGACCCAAAAAAAAAATTAAATATTTGTAAATTTACATTTTTTTTGCTCAATTTTAAATAATTACTATTAGAATTTTGAAAAGGAGATGAAAGGAGTATTTAAATACATTTAAGTTAAAAAAACAATGACAGTGTCATTATCCCCCTCTTAGATGAATATTTTTATTTAATTCTCAATGAGCATGTAATCTTACAAAAATTACGAATCTATTTTGTTAATAAGCCTTTTAGTATAACAAAGGTAGAAAATATAGGGATTTGAACCTCGGATCTTAAGAACATTTTTATGTCAAGTTCATTTTTTTGTTACTTGTGAACGAGTTTTTTTTTTTACTGAACTACTCGTAAAAGAGTTGAATGACTTAAAAAATGTTGCTTCTTTTGACAACGTCATCTTATTTTTCCATTACATTCACATTTACAAACTTTGCCAAAAAAAAGCTTCAAGATTAGAGAAGATGGGCATACCACATTTCTTGTTTTAATCTTCCTACTATGCTCCTATATATAAGATCTATTTTCAATATTTTCATGATAAAGACTGTTTTCTTATTAGATTATGCTATCATATAACCATTATTTAATTATTATAAAATTGTTATTTACTAGTTATTCATATTTGAACACATGAAGACTAAATCTAAATACAATTTATTAGCAAGTTAGACATTGTTTTGAAAATTCGTATTTTAGATTTAGTTTAAATTATTTCCATTTCAGATAAAAATGTGTAGTTTCACTTAAAAGTTTAAAAGGATAAGTAATATAACTATGAATTTCATGGAGAGTTCGATCTCAGCTCAAGATGAACACACTAAAATAAATGATTTTAACTCTTATAAAAATAAAAAAATAAAAACTGATTCTTGAACCGATGATTCTCAAGTATCACATAACAAAATTTGATATGATGAAATAGAATGCCGTAGAAACAAGGATATGGGGAATGAGGTTAATTACCTACACTCTTAAACGGTCAAAGTGAACCATTTCGGTAGGATTCAAATCTATGACCGATTGATTAATAGTCGACTGTCCTACCATAGTAAATAAGCATGCACATATATATTATAATAAATCATTACAAAGCCTACCCTTTATTTTCATTAATTTTCCAACAAGTAAGTAATCTAACAGGAAGTCAAAAAAAAAAGTAATTTAAGAAAAGAAAAGAAAATGGTGAATCTTATTATAGAACAACTTCAAATTAACCATCTGAAAAAGGCCAGAGCAAATTAAAATAGCAGTCTAAAAAAAATCACACACCCAATAAAGAACATTATAGCTGTTCTTGTCTTAAAAAAAGAAAAAAAAAGGGAAAAAAAAAATAAACATTATAGCCGTTAGGTAAAAATACGAATAAGGCAAAAACGTGTTGGAATTTACTTTTTACCGGGGGTGAATCCGTTGGCGTCCCCATTTTTAGCACCGCAAATATTTCATCTCTCGCACGTGCCCATTTTACCCTCCCTTCTAAAAGCCCTCCGAAACTGTGTCTTCGGTCGGAGATCTGCTGGTTTTTCAGTCCCAGTCCGACGGAGCCCATGGAAGGCCCCCCATCCCCTTCCTTTCGGGTTTCCGACGACTATTGGAGCCCCAAAACGGCACCGTCTTCTCCGGCTCCGTGGACTCGCCACCAGGACAAGATTTTCGAGCACGCTCTGGTCATGGTGCCGGAGAACTCCCCCAACCGCTGGCTCAGGATTGCCGGTCTCATCCCCGGTAAGTCGCCCGCCGAAGTCAGCTACCATTACGACGCCTTGGTTTCTGACCTGCTCGATATTGACTCCGGACGAGTCGAGTTGCCGAGTTATGCCGAAGACGACTCGGTCGCCAGCTTGCCGGAAACAGAGGCGCCGCCGCCTAATTTATCGGAAAAACCGTCGAAGAGTAGACCTAATGAGACCGAGAGGAAGAAGGGGAAGCCCTGGACAAAAAAGGAACACCAGTATGTCAAATTTAATCTTCTAACCCTAAAACCAACAATATAAGTTCTCAAGAAAATAAAAATAAAACCAACAATATAACTTAACTGGGTAGACATTGATTTGGTTTCCTTAAGTTTTTAATCTTTTTTATGAACCTTTTAAAAGATTTTTATTAATCCTAATTTGCTAAATATTTATTTTTGTCGAACTTTAAAGAAATATTATTTTAATCCCATATTTATTTTATTTGAAAAAACAACCTACCTACGAGTTTGTATATATGTACATAGAGAAAATATAAACATAACTCAATTGATTTTTATATCTTATCTTTTTATATGCGTCTTTTCCCGACATTTTTTTTTACATCGAAAATAAAAACGTCAAGAAAAATCATTTTTCTTGCAATGGAATCAATGTGAACATAATTCAATTATTTATATATCTCAACTAAAAAGAGTTCTACCTTACGTACTAAAAAATTGAGATGTACATGATGGACAGACATGAGGTGGCATAATAATAGTAAGATAAAAAATATTATTTAAAAAAATAATATTTTGAAAATTTAGCCATCCACATATTTGTTTTTAATAACTTTGACCTGAAAATTCAGATGCTAAAATAAACTAATCGTACAAAACAAAATTTAAAACATTGTTTTCTGGTCATTAAACCTGGTAATAATTTGCATTTAATTAATTTAGTGGGGTAATATTATTATTTAATTTTGGCAGGCTATTTTTATTGGGGCTAAAGAAATTCGGGAAGGGTGATTGGAGAAGTATTTCCAGAAACGTGGTGATTTCAAGAACGCCAACACAGGTAGCCAGCCATGCCCAAAAGTATTTTCTCCGGCAAGAGTCCGCCAAGAAAGATCGGAAAAGATCCAGCATACACGACATTACCACCGTAGAGGGCAGTTTAGTGGCGGCGGCCGCCACCGATCACTGTCAGCTCAGTACAGTTCCAACAATAATCCAACCGCCGCCTCCGTGGCCCTTGCTGCCGCACCAATTTGCATCCGCGAGCTATTTTCCTCCTGACCACAGAAGCTTGCTGGATTACTAAAACTTTGGTTCATCATACAGAAAAATAGGGTTTATACATAAATATATACAGAGGTTTAAATACCTATTTCGATTCTGTACTCTCGGCCTTGTTCATTTTGGTGTTCTTGTGTTTTCAAATATCTATTTTAGTCTTTATACTTTTAAAAAATGACCATTTTGGATTCATATTTATAAAATTTTAATACACATTTTTAAATACAATAAAAATTGAAAAGTCTTTAATATAAGTGAAGTGTCAAAACTGTAATAAACATAAATGAGATACAAATAAAATTGAATAGACTAAAATAATGATTACAATGATAAGAATCAAAACAAGTATTTTGAAAGTATAAATATTAAAAGGAACAAAAATTGAGAGTACTAATACCAAAATAGTAAAAAAGTATTTAGAGACTAAAATAGTATTTAAAATGGTGTGTATATATATATATATATGTATATATATATGATACTGAGAACAAAAA
>NW_019104492.1:2837579-2854188 GCF_001995035.1 Momordica charantia
ATCAAAGTACGCAAGGGAAAAAAAAAACTCAAATTGAATGCTAAAATATTCAAACCCAATATTAAAACGTTCCAACGCTGCCCTAATCCTAAAAAAAAAAGAAAACTAACTTTCTCGCTTGTTGCTTTAGAAGGATGGTTATATAACATACTAAAATAATATGTTCAGCTAATATATGAGAACAAACTAACTCTTGAATATAGTTCAATTAATTAAAACATATATCTTCGACAAAAAAGTTAAAAGTTTGAATATTCACATCACCGCAGATTGTTAAACTAAAAATACTATACTAGAAGAACAAATAATCATGTTATTTTTGACAAATTAATATTAGTAATACTTATGGTATATATATCAGTGCAAAAATTAATTTTGTAATTTTTGTTAAAGGAATATGATTAAATTAAAATATATACTACATGTCATCCGAATAAAGAAAATGAAACCAATAATGTTATTAGAGTCAAACTCTTAATAAAAAAACAAAATTCACCTATCTGTAATTTTTAAAAAAGGGTTTGGATCCTTGTTAAACATTTGGCGCAATGGGTCGATAAATAAATGGACTATCTTTTTATCTCCAAATTGCTCGACACAATAAAAAATGAGTAGACACTTGGGTTTTCTTTGTTCCACGACAAACAAAATGAATCCTAGAGAGAAGATTCAAAATTAATATAGGAATTGGAAAATATTTGAATTTTAGACGAATAAAAAGAAAAAAAAAAAGAGTAAAGAGAGGTTATTAAGGGCCACATTTAAGAGGCATCACATGCGGCCATTAATACACACACCCTCCACCTCCACCCATTTAAATCCTACCACAGAACGGTCCGAAATTTTCACCTTCTTCACTTCAGTGCTCTGATGGCAGAGAAAAATATAATAATGACCCAAAATTCAGAAGACGAGAAGATCGAGATTATGAAGGAAATAGAAGAGTTTACCGTTTGGAAAAATCTCGGCGCCGTCGATACCATCTATGAAGAAGATTACCAGTTTTCCTCCTCCTCTTCTCTCACTCCGCCTCTCTCTCCGCCGCCGCCTCCTCCTCTGAACCTGCATTCTAGGGTTGAGGAATGGTAATCTCTCTCTCGGTTTTAGAGATTTTTTTTTTGTGGTTTATTATTTTTTAATTTCGTTGTTTTTATTTAGGTCTAAGGTGACTGGGGTAAAGACAGATGTTTGTATTCGAGTTAGTGGAAAGTGTTTTCATCTTCACAAGGTATTTATTTGTTACTTTGCCCAAAAAAACAAAGTTTAAAATTTAGCTAAGATCTTTAGATCACAAGAACAAAATGAGATTATCATTTTATATGATTATTATTTTGTAAAAATAAAATTATTATAATTGTTAAAGTTAAGGTTGTCTTGATAAGTTGGGTTAGATTAAGAGGTATTTCACTCTAAAAAAATGGGGATAAGAAGTATTTCAAATCCAACTTAATTATTGGCTTGTAATTACCTGAAATTTGGGTTGTAAACGGACGTGCAAAATTATAGTACTTTTTAAGCGTTTATTTCTTTTTAAACTCCGATTTTTTTTTCTCCCTGTAAAGTATTTCAATATCATTTATTTTATTTATGAAAAAATATATTTTGGAGAAAATGAAATTGAACCATTTTCTTTTTGAGGTGGTGTTGAAGGAGTAAAATACATTTTAAAAGAATAACTAAATAAAGTAAAAATCCAGAGAAATATACATTTAAATAATTATATTTTAAGTATAAAAATAGAGATACTTAATTTAATTTAATCAACGAGTTTTCCTGGTCGGTAAGGTTTAACCTTAAACCCAAAATTTTGATTGTATATTGAGAGATCTAATGGAAATTATCGTTAGGTAAATATGAAAATTAATTGATTTAAGAACTGTTAAATGAATTTTAAATATCATTTTCTAGGTAGGACTGATATTTTTTCTCTGATGGGGAAGTGAGAGTGAGGGTAAAGAGGATGGTATCTTTTGGTTTTGAAGCATTAAATTCGTGTCTCTGAAAATAGGTCATTTTCTTATTGATACAATTATTCCTTTTAGATATATTATTACAATTATTTTAAATAATTTGAGACAGGTGTGAAACTGTAAATTCATATTTAACAGAATTTCTAGCTTCTAATAAATAGAGTAATTTTTTGGGGGACTTATTAGCAATTTATTACAAATGTGGGGTCAGTTATGGTAATTTAATATTATTGTTAGGATCCTCTTGCATCCAAAAGCCGGTATTTAAAGCGACAATTGGGCGCTGCGTCGGACGTAACGGTGAACCCACCGCTGAAAATAACGGCGGAAACGTTTAGTGTGGTAGCGGATTTTTGCTACGGAGGTGAGATGGTTATAACGCCGTTGAACGTGGCGGCACTAAGAACGGCGGGGGAGTTGCTGGAGATGTCGGATGATGAGACGAACTTGGTGCATGTGACCGAAAAATACTTCCGGCGAGTTGTGGCGGTGAACCGGGACTACGCGTCTGTGGTGTTCCGGTCGTGCCTGGAGTTGCTCCCGGAGGCGGAAACGACGGCGTTTCTGGGCAGTAGGTGTCTTGAAGCGTGGAGTTTGGAGGGTGAGGGGGGCGGCGGCGGCGGCGACGGCGATATCACTTGCTTTCAGGACTTCAAATCCGTGGAGGTGGAGAATTTTCTGGTTCTGGCTTCGTCGCTCAACCGCAGGTTTAAATGCCACGACCTAGTCTACAAGATCGCTCTTCTGTATCTCAAGGTAAGTTTCATTCCTTCTCAATTCTCACCGGTTTAAATGCCATGAAAAATGGTTCATCTATTTTTTTGTTAATTAATAGAAACCGGCCTCTAATTTAATTTGAATTTTGGTACTTAAAAATTTAAAAATTTCAACTTTATTCTATGCACTTCATTTTCATTTGGTCCTTATAAGTTTAAAATATTCAACCTGACCTATACAGAATTAGGTTTTTTTACTTTATACCTTATAATATGATCAGTCAAATAAAAATATCAGCTAGCTTAATTAGCGACAAATATTAAGTTACACGGACAAGACCCTCATTATCTTCTCTAGAGTGTAGAAATTTAATTCCCACCCTCCACTCGAAAAAGAAAAGTTCGTTATCATCTAAATAAAATATGCCTCACATTTTTTATATGGTTTACGACATGTTGATTGGTGAGGTTAGAATACTAATAAATCATTGACCAATAAAACTTTTTAATTGCTTAAGACAAAATTTTAAATTTATAGAGACTGAATTGAAAATCATGCGCAATAGCTAAATAATATTTTTTTTCTTTTGTTGAATTATAATTTTAGAATGGAAAGTTTTCATTTGGTGTCTAATAGAACCTGTTTAAATTTTACAAATTAAGTATTTAATAGTTTCGGAAATTTTAAGTTTCAAATAGATTCTTCAATTTTTAATTTTGTGTAATCTAATCTATAAAATTGAAATTTACATTTAATATGACTACTATATTTTAAATAAGTTTGTGAATTATAGTGACAAGCCCGAATCATCGAGCTCTTTAACGGATTTGTGGAAGTTACACCAATAGAGATACATTTGAGAACTTACTAAACTCAAAATAACCATGTAGAGAGATGCATTAGGCATTCCTGATCTTTTCTAGACACAAACGTATAAGTTTAAGAAAAATACTTAGCAATGAATTGTTGTCCTATCATCTTTGAAAATTTGTCAATTCATTATTTTTCAAAAGAATTAATGTTTTAATAGTGGTTAGGACAGGTATAAACATCTAATCTTGAACTTGCGTGTGGTTATGTTTTGAACATTATTATTTGGTTCATTGAGCACAGGGATATAGCGGAAAGATGACAGAAGAGCAAAAGGTACTAATATGCAATTTCATAGACTGCGACAAGCTATCCCCAAAGCTACTCCTACACGCAGTGCAAAACCCACTAATGCCACTCCGATTCATTGTCCGAGCCATGCTAATCGAGCAGCTCAACACCCGCCACTCCATCTTCTCCACTACCGCCACCTCCAAGCCCCCACTCGCCCTGGTGCGTCCGTGTCCACTTATAACAAAAACAGTTCCCAAAAAAGACCCCCTCACGCTGGGCGCAATCCTGAAGCGCGACGCCGCGGCTCGCGAGTCCGCCAAGTTGAAGGCCGCAATGCGCGCCACCAACTCCCGCATACGCACCCTCGAGAACGAACTCACCACCATGAAGCTCAAACTCCACCACTCCGAGAATCAGAATAGTTTGTGGACGGAGGAGGGCGGCGGCCGCTCCGCTAGCTTTCACTTCGGCGGGGAGAATAATTATAAGGCGGCGGTGGCCCGTGGGGAGAGGGGGTCCACGTCATCCACTGTTTTCCGGTTGAGCACGGATTTTAAGATGGATAAGTTATTTGTGGGCGGTGGGTGCAAGCCGGTTTCGGATAGCAGGTCGTCGAGTGGAGGCCGGAGTTTTGGGCGGAGATTGATTGAAGGGATTAGAAATGCGTTTCGGCCGGTGTCGAGAGGAGAAACCGGCCAGAGCCGGAAGGATGAGGATGAGGAGGAAGGGGAAGAAGAAGAAGAAGATGAAGACGTAGACGAAGACGAAGACGATGACATTGTTGTAATGAGAAGAAATCAACTTTATGTTAGTTAGGATTACCATTTAGCATTTAGCAAAGAGCAAGCTGTTATTGTGTTCTCCAATTTATTCTTTCTTTTTTGCAGTTTGTTTTGTAAATGTTGGGGTCGAATCAGTAGAGTATCACGGGTTCTGTGAGTTTATAGTTGGTTTTTTTTTTAATTAATAAAATACTTCATAAAATATTTTGACTATACTATTATAATTAATTTTATGAATTACAATTACTCCATAAAATTCGAGAGGTGTGGCCGCACTATAATTGACATGGCGGATTCGTCCCCAAATGAGGGAGAAAAGTCCGGTCCCTGAATGGGGGAAAGCACAAATTACGCACTCCATGATTGGAGCTGCAAACCTACTATGCCACCATTCGTATTCTTCGTAACTACTGACTAATAGATATCTTTATTTAAAAAAGTGTTGAATAGATCATCAAACTTTTAATACTATATTAAACATGTTTATAAATTTAAACGATACATAAAAGTAAATTCTTAAATTTTTAATTTTATATTTAAATAGGATTTTTTTAAATTTAAGAACTTAGGTCTTTGACATTTCTATTTTATATTTAATAAAATTCTAAATTTTTTAAAAAGGTCTAATGGGTCACATAATTAAAAGTTTTTTTTTTTTAAGTTTTCAACCTATGTCTTTGACATTTCTATTTTATGCTTAATAAAATTATTAACTTTTTAAAAATGTCACGTAATTAAAAGTTCAAAAGTTTATTATATTCTTCTTTTTTTTTACTTCAAAGATTTATTAAATATAACATTGAAATTTAATAATCTATACTTTTTAAAATTTATTAACTTATTTTTATAACTTAGGAGTCGGCGGCCTTTTGACCTTTATGCTCCTATACCTGGTGGTGGATATACACTATCTTCATACCCGTTACATATGTAATGGATCATTATTCGGTAGAGTTGCAGTGGCTTGAACCCAAGACCTCAAGATATTGAGTCCTTAAGCCATCCAAACTATCATTTGGGGACAAAATTCATTAACTTATTAGTTGAAGGAAAAGTTGATGTCTCAATTTTTGGAAAATATCGATAAAATATCAATGTCAAAATATATTTATGAAACTTTTATGAAATTTTATAACAAAAATAAATTTAAAATTATTAGTTTTGATATCATCTCTAGTAATATATGTTGTTGATATATGTTTTTATTTTGTCGATAAGATGAATATATAAAAATGTCTGTAAAAAGTTAATACCCATTTTAAATGTTTTCATTGTATAAACTTGTAATGAAAACATCTAAAGTGAGCATCTATCAAGATAGATAGATAGAGAAAAAAGAAAAAAAGAAAAAAAAGTATGAGCATTGATTTCCGGCATGATCGTGTCCACATTCAAAGTAGCACATTCTAAGCAATCACATTACGTGGCCATCTTGAAATATCCATTATCCCAAACCCAAGTGCTTCTCACTTGGATAATATTACGTGTATATCTTCTAATATCCATTATCCGAAACCCAAGTACTATGGATAATAGAAAAGTGATTTTGATGGATTAAAGCCCCTTTAATAAACGGCTCTTTCCTAGTAAAAATCCGCTTCTCTCTGTAACTATTAAATATTTGACAACTAAAAAAATGGAAATTTAGAAAGTATTTTTTAAAAAATAATAAATTGGTTCTTACTAGTAATGAAGCCAAATATTTTCTTACTAATAATACGTCAAGTATTCTTTTATTAATAATGAATTGTTAAATATTTTATGGTGGTGAAGTTGGTTCTTACCACCAATGAGTCAAGTATTTTCCTTCAAAAAGTCTCAGTAACAAGGAGTATTAAAAATCTAAATACAAAATTGTCTGGCGTTGAGAAAAAGGATATGGGTAATCCAATGAATTATGAATTGCACTTTAAAATAACATATTAACTCTAATGTTGTAGGGAACAAAACGGTCCAAACGAGGTGAGAGATCGGACCGTTAAAGATGAAATATGCCTGAGATTATTAATCTCAACCGACCTAGCACCCCGACACCGATCTAGCGCCACCATGCCAACCGCAGTGCCTTGGCGCCGAGACCTTCTCGGCCTCTGGCCGAGAACTGTAACGACCCACCTAACCATTTTGCAGTACCCTCGTTTTGCAATTACGACCGTTTCGCAGTTACGCATGTAACATGTCTGAAGATTGAGATTCAATTAGAATTTCCATGAGACTGCTATAAGAGGGAGATGAACCAAACCCTAAAGGTATGCTATGAGAACCTGACATCTATACTCTACTTCTCCGATTGTTCTGACTTAGGTATCGAACCCGTGTGACGGAATTCAGTTTGTTCGATTTTGCAGGTGTTTGATTCGTGATCATGCGTATTGGAGATAAGAAGAGGAATTGTTGAAGTTCACGCAACAACATCTAACTTTATTCAAACCAAATGAATATCTTAAAATCCAACTCAAATTCTTTTATCTTTATCTATCTAAACATAATTTAATAAATAAGACATCTATTATTATCTGAAGTTTCACAATTCAATATCAACATTCACAAGATTTGAATTAAAAAAGTCAATATATTTATTGATTTTAAATATTTATAAATAACATGACTTGTTGGATCTTTATTATTATTATTATTATTATTATTTTGCAGAATGGATCTTTATTACTGTTTATTAACAGTAGAAAATTATACAAAAATGTTAGATGAAGAAGATCATTACTTATTTTAAATATCTATAAATTGACTTTGACAAGTTGGATCTTTAGTTTATTTAATTTTTATTTTTTGTTTTTGAACTAAAGTTGAATCTCTATTGTTCTTTATTACTTTTAGAAAAAAAAAAATATATATGTGTGATAAGACAGAGATGATTGTATAAAAAAAAAAAAAAAAAGATAAGACAGAGATGATTAAAAATATTAAATTAAGATCAAGATGAAGATCAACCCATAAGAATTAAGATCAGGTTTTAGATTGATTGATTGATTGGAAGAACGACGATCACATCGAGCCAAAGCGAAGCGAAGCGAATCAAATAATTTATAAATGGTACGGACACTGCACGTTCGCCATTGTTATCGTTTTATTTGCCAAAAAGCAGAGTTATTAGAGCTGATTCCTTTGCTTTCCTTGCGTGGATTCCATCTTCAATTGACATCAGAGTCTCCCTAACGCAACGCACGCTCCCTTGCTTTCCACATCCGCTTTCTGTCGTCTCTTCGGCCTTTTCAGCTGTCGCTGCCATATCCATTGTTTACGAAACTACATCCACCACCTCCATCGAGAAACCGCTTTCAACGCTCTTTTTAATCTTGTATGTATGTGTATATTTTATTAATAATTCCGTGGTTCGTGAGCGAGACCTTGTGAGTTTCGAATCTCTCTTTCAAAATCTTTTGTTCTGTATTTCTGATGCATTTTTCTGCTTTTTGTTGATCTTTCGCATGTTGCTTCATTGTATAGTTCCGAGATGGTCACGTTGCGAGCGGCGGGACCGCTGGTTTGTTATTCCTCATCCGTCTGTGAATACCGGCCGTTGATTTTCCCATCTTTGGGGAGGTTGAAGCTGGCAAGCGTTGCAGTGAACAATGCGATTGGACTGGACCGGAGTTATCAAGGATGGGGGTTCTGCTGCGGTGCTGATGCTTCTGGTATTTTTAAAGCGTCGACTAACAATTGCTCTGCGATTCACGGTACTTCTTTTTAAATCGCTCTGGATGCCCTTTGTGACGACTCTTACAAATTCATGTAAATCGAAGAATGCTAAAATTGTCTTTCCGGATTGAATTTTAAATCTATCTTCAAAGAAACTGTTGTGGTTTGAACTTTTGGAACAAGCTATATCTTGTAGATCTTGTTTATTTGGTTGTTCTTGTGACGACTGACTATTATGTGGATTCCTCTTATGTGCAAGATTAATTGCATTCTGCCTCGAATCTTTTAAAATTTTGGAGGCGTGTGTGTCAAGATTTTGCTGCTTCACTTCGCATTTTCGCCTTCTGTCCCTAGAAAACATCCGATTAATTCACCATCTATCTCATCAGTGCCATCAGTTGGGTAATTAATCATATTCAATAGGTGTAGTTGTGCCTTAGGAGAAAGGTAAATCACAGAATCACGGGTTCCCATGGTCCTCAACGCATTGAAATCAGCGCTAGTTTATTGTGCACATTTTTCTTATTCAGTAACTCTGTCTGAAGTGGCATCTTTTTTGCACAGTTCTAAGGCTGATGCACACGAAATTTGTTTTATTGGTAAATTGCTTCAAATATAGTTTTTTAGATTGAATTGCTAGGCCTTGATTAGCCATGGTTGGTGTTTACCGAACTTTGAAATTACACTAGATCTCTAATTTTGTCCGACCATCCAATCATTAGATAATGGTTTCCATGAGATCTCAACTAGTGGAAAGTCAACAAATATTGTATGGCATGATTGTCCCATCGGGAAGCAACAAAGAGAAAAGTTGATTCAACAAAAAGGCTGTGTCATATGGATAACTGGTCTCAGTGGTTCAGGTTAGTCCTTGTTTTCACAACTGGTGACTGGTGTTATTCTACTTTCAGGACCACCAACACCATTATACTGGATATTATTCCTTCTATGAAATTGTAGCCTTTATTTCGCTGAGAAACTTTTATCTCAAATACCTGTCAATATTTTCAGTAATGATTTCATATTTCCCTTTTATCCTCATTTCATATCCTTCGTTAGTCAGAAGCCTGTAAAACTAACTTCACTGACCAGAGATGCAAGAAAGAACCTGTATTTCTTATGATTGCCCATGTTATTTGTATTGATATTATCTTCTTGAAGTATGGAATCTACAAGTTACTTACAAGTTGCATGACTTAGTTGTTCATTGCATAGAAAAGAGTCCCATTAAGCATATACCTGATTAAAAGACTAAATTATAGAGTAGTTTACCAACAAAGAAGGACGAATTAAACTGCGAAAGAAGGAAATAAAAGAATGTAGCTATTTGTAGCAACCATGCCATGTTTATTGTTTATATTTTGAAGGTATTAGTAAATTTATTGTTCCCAACTTATTTTCACGCTCATGTTCAATCAACTTGACTTCTATCATATGAACTTTCCTGAAATAGAGACTTTAGGATTACTAAACTGGTTTTTCAGCTTGTGTGCTGGTTCTGTTATAAATAACGGAATGTTGTTTAAAATGCTTATGTATAGGATAACCTTTTCACTGTAGTTACTCTCTCTCTCTCTGTCTCACCTAGGACTCTAATTATAGGAAAAAGCACTTTGGCATGTGCATTAAGCCAAGGCTTACATGCAAGAAGAAAACTGACCTACATCCTTGATGGTGACAATATTAGGCATGGTCTAAACAGTGATCTTAGTTTTGAACCCGAAGATCGTGCAGAAAACATACGGAGAATTGGTGGGTGTCCTTTTAGATCTGATAGAAAATTTCTAGCGACTATTTGTCACCCAAATTTTTTGAATATTAAACTAGATGGTCTACAGGTGAAGTAGCAAGGCTCTTTGCAGATGCTGGGATTATTTGTATAGCTAGTTTAATATCCCCTTTCCGGAAGGACAGAGATGCCTGTCGTGCTCTGTTGGCAGAAGGTGATTTCATTGAGGTATGTTATTCTAATTTTAGTGTTGCACGTTATCTGGGGATAGCTTCATTTCTCAGTAGAGTTCACAACCAGGACAAGGCATTAGAGTTTGGACATGGATAAGAGGGTCGTGTCTTCATTGCTGACATCATAGTCCTGTCATCTTTTTACAGGTTTTTCTTGATGTGCCTCTTAATGTATGTGAAGCCAGGGACCCAAAGGGTCTGTATAAACTGTCTAGAGCTGGAAAGATACAAGGTACTGTTTTTGTTCCATAATTTGCCATCCGTTTCTCCATTTCCAGTTAGAAATATTTCTGCCAATCTTGTCTGTAAAGATGTGGTTGATAAGCAGTCGTGGCTCATCAAGACTACTTGGTGGGAATTTTAGTTGCCAATTTTCACGGACCCGTTCCAAGGAATTGTAGCTGTAGTTGTAATATAGCTTCTAATTTCTCTAATTTTTTGTGCTTCCGTTTTTGCATTCATATATTATCACAACTGATATCAATTCTCAGTTTGGAGTCGATATTTGCCTGCTATTTTCAGGATTCACAGGGATAGATGATCCATATGAACAACCATTAAATTGCGAGGTGTGTACTTAGTATAACATTTGTTTTGATGCGGTTAACGGTTCAATGCAAATAAGACTTACTTGAAGGTTACAATCTATTGCCGGCCGTTGAATGAATTGACTATAACATTCCTCAAACTTAATACAAATAGTACACTAACATGAAATGAATTTCAAGTGCTGCCAACCAGAGCATAGCTCAATGAGTTAAGACATATGATTCCAACCATAAAGTTGAGAGATCGAATCTCCTCCTCCACATATGCTTAAAAAAAATAAAGATAAAGAATTTCAAGTAATTTATCCATCATCAAAGTAACTTAAGCTTTACTAATGTTCCTTGTCATTACCGAGAACAATTGCATCACATGGGGGGGCTTGACTGCCTTCCACACCCTTCAACCGCTCCTGTAGTTTTATTTCTTTCTTTTTTTTTTTCCTATTTTTCTGAGTACAACATGTGGGGCGGAGTTGGGAGATCGAACTCACAAGAGATATATTATTGTTTTTCATTCATTCTGTCTTTATATGGTTGCATTTTCCCCTTGCTTTCGTGTTTATTTTAAGATTCGATCTGAAAATTATGTGTCATACTGCTCTTCGTTTGGCAGATTGTATTACAATACAAAGAAGGGATCTGCTCATCACCAAATGACATGGCGGAAACAATGATTTCATATTTAGATGAGAGAGGGTACCTGCAAGCCTAACAGGAGGAAGGTGGTGGTACTTTCTTGTTATTCGTTTGGCAGGAGATGTAGTAAATTACTCCCCTTATTTCTCGCTGCTAGGAAACATCTCGTTTCCTTCAGTCTCTGCTTTCCAATTCTTGGGTCATTTAGCAATCTGCTTCCGAATAAGGCTAAAAGCACGAGGAAGAGGATGTGTGTGTGCTTATTATTTTCCAAAACCTTACTTTCCTTTGAAGTTTCAAGTTCGTATTAATTTGTTTAAATTCGACTCTAGTATTTTGATAAGCGAAGATGTATTTCTCTAGGGAGTATTTCAAATATTAGAGATTAAAGTGGATTGGATCAAAAATTTGCTCAAGGAATTTTTAGATGCATCTAGTTTAAAGCAATACGAGAATGACGAAAAGGTGGTTCTCAAAGAGCTCCTTTTTCGTATCGTTGGACTTTCCTTTTTCATGGTACCTTAAATTAAACGTTGATGTAGCATTGCACTGAACAAAAGAAGACTCAAAGAAGAGTTGCATTGATAAACCATGATGGGTCTCTTCTAATAGCCTTTGCGAAATTATAATGCGTGTATGCTCCTTTCACGGTGGGAACTCTAGCAAATTTTGATGGTATCAAAGGATTGGGTGAATCTTGGGTTAAAGTATCTCCTTGTTGAATGAATTCTAATTGAGATTGTATTCATTGCCAATTTTTTATTTAGTGATGTGAAGAGAGTCTAAGGTGCCCTTGTGATATAAGTTATATTAGCATTTTAATTTTTCCTTAATGAAATACTTTATTTTAAATTACATATACAATAATTAAAAAATATCATGAATTAAGAAAGTTTCATAAATAATGAATGTGCACAATTAGTGACCTTCAGGGTTGATTTCAACTTTTACCAAGTTTTATAAATAATGAATATACACCATGACCTTCAAAGTTGATTTCAACATTTACTCCATAGAGTTGGTTAAAATTCTACAAATAAAAAGTTTCATATGAACTTGTGTTAAAGAAAGGTTTAAAAAATTCTAGTAACTATATATATTTTTTCTCTCGAGAAACTATGTAAAATTTTAGACAAATTTTAAAATAAACAAACCAAAAGTTCTAAAAATTTGACTAAGATTTATTTATAAAAAGAAAACTTTTTTTTTATTATTTCTGCTATTTTTATTATAAAATATACCACATTATATTTATGTTAAATTAGCTAAAATTAAAACTCTAGACTAAAATTTTGAGAATTCAATGGTACGATTTTTAAATTTAAGTAGTCGAGATATTGTTTACATCTTAATGACCAAACAAAATGATTAATCGGAGCATAAATTAACTAGTGACAAAAAGTTATGAGTTGGAGTGTCATTTTCCTATGTATTAGAGTAAAAAAACAACCCTTAATCATTAGGTTAAAATCATTTAAAAGAATATTGTAAAAAAAAAAAATCATTTAGAAGAATACATGTTTTCAGAAATCAAATTGATAAGTCGAATCAAATATTAGGCCGCCGTGTCGTTGTATATTTGGATCCGGAAGACGACGTGTCGACTACAAAGTCAGCTTTCGGTAACCTCGGCTGGATTTTGAATTGGCGTCAGAAGCGAAAGAAAAATTGAACATATTAGGAGCCCTAATTGCAGAGAAACGCCTGCTTCTGAGTTCGAAACTCGAAGAGACAGAGGAAGATGGGGAAGAAACAGCACAGTAAAGACCGTTTGTTCATTACGAAAACTGAATGGGCCACCGAATGGGGTGGTGCCAAACCTAAGGACTCTCAAACCCCTTTCAAACGACTTCCTTTCTATTGCTGCGCGTAATTCCTCTTTCCTTTGCAATCTCCACTTACTGCTCCTTCTTTTCCTTTACAGTATTGTTATTTACTTGTTGTCCATGCATCCCTTCTCAATTAACAGTTGCACTTTAATGGCAGGCTTACATTTACACCCTTCGAGGACCCTGTATGTACCGCCGATGGCAGCGTCTTCGAGATAATGTGAGTTTTCTAAGATTCAGAATAATTAGCTTTGTTAGTTTTCTTTTTGTGAAAATAATTTAATTGTTCTTCAATTCAATATTGGAACTCGGTTTCAGGAATATCATCCCTTATATCCGAAAGTATGGTAAAAATCCTGTTACTGGAGCTACCTTGAAGCAGGAGGATCTAATTCCACTCATTTTCCACAAAAATTCTGAAGGTTGGTATAGTTTTGAAACCTATCATTTTATTGCCTTGAAATCCTAGTCCCTTTTTTTATCGTATGATTGAAGAATGTTCCTGGTTGTCATTAC
Organism: Momordica charantia; assembly: GCF_001995035.1. The sequence continues at coordinate 2,851,301 of NW_019104492.1, forward strand.
GGTAGCATGGTTGTCAAAATAATTCTTTGTTTTGGCTCTGGTACAGGTTTTGCCATTGTGATTAGAGTTGAATAATGTGTTTTAAAGATTCATACTAGTGTGACTCAGAGTTAAATGATGTGTTTTGAAGTTTAATGTCTGTGATTCAGAGTTGCTTCCGAAGGTCACTTTTGTTGTTGATAATCCTACCACATTCTTCACTTTGCTGTAGGCGAGTTCCAGTGCCCTGTACTAAACAAAGTTTTTACCGAGTTCACTCACATAGTTGCTATAAAGACCACTGGAAACGTCTTCTGCTATGAGGTTTGTCATGTGGTTGGTCCCATTCTTAGAGATATTTTCTTGCTTCTTGAAGTACTTGGAGCTTGACGCTTGATTTTCTTATTTTTCCATTTCATAGGCAATTAAAGAATTAAATGTCAAGACAAAAAACTGGAAGGAGCTTCTAACTGATGAACCGTTTAGTAGGGAAGATATTATAACCATTCAGGTATAAGAATTTCAGAGTTTTTCCATTTTCAACTGTTCTTAAACTTGATATTAAATTTCGTTTTTATGCACTTCCTCAAACTCCGTGGTGATTTGCAGAACCCTAGCGCCCTTGATAGTAAGGTCCTCCTGGATTTTGATCATGTGAAAAATAGCCTGAAAGTTGATGATGAAGGTGAGCTACAGATATTTTTCCTTTTTTCTTAGTCTCATCCTGCCTGTGATTAACCTGGCCCTTTTTATTAACTTTCATTCTCCCCAGAACTCCAGAAAATGAAATCAGATCCAGCATATAACATAAATGTGTCGGGAGACATCAAGCAGATGCTGGAGGAGCTTGGAACTGAGAAAGGAAGGCAAACTGCACTTCATGGGGGAGGTGGTGGCAAGGCACAGAAAGAAAGGGCGGCTGCACTTGCCGATATTTTAGCTGCTAGGTCACGCATCAAAGAGGATACCAAGGCAAATGCCAAAGGGGAGGAGAAACCTACTCAGGCATACAGTATTGTGGATGCTGCATCTGCTTCAGTACATGGAAGAAGTGCAGCTGCTGCGAAAGCTGCACCAACTGAAAAAACTGCTGCTCGAATTGCGATGCACATGGCGGGTGAGAGGGCACCGGTGAATGCAAAGATGGTTAGTGTTGATCACTATTTATGTTTAGATCCATCCCTTGGTATCCATAATCCATTATACGCTGTTTCAATGAAAATTTCTAACTAAAAATATGATTAAATCGGAATTCAGCTATCTGCATTGAAGAGAAGGCAGTTTTATAATTATTTTTGGCATGTCAATGATAATATTAACATAAGTTGGTATTGCAGGTAAAGAGTCGTTACACTACTGGTGCTGCATCCCGATCCTTCACGTCTACATCTTATGATCCTGTTACAAAGAATGAACATGAATATATCAAGGTTGAGAAAAATCCAAAGAAGAAAGGCTATGTACAGTTGCATACAACACATGGAGATTTGAATATTGAATTGCATTGTGATATTACTCCAAGGACGTGTGAGAATTTCATTACACTTTGTGAAACTGGCTACTACAATGGAGTTGCTTTTCACAGAAATATAAGGTATAGTGATACATTAGACTGCAGTTTAATAATTATAATCTGAACTTTTTGGCATATTTACATGTTGGAGATGTGATAATGTAGGAATTTTATGATTCAAGGTGGTGATCCTACTGGTACTGGGAGAGGAGGCGAATCTATATGGGGAAAGCCCTTCAAAGATGAACTTAACTCCAAGTTTCTTCATTCTGGAAGGGGTGTTGTCAGTATGGCAAATAGTGGCCCCCACACTAATGGCTCCCAGTTCTTTATTCTCTATAAATCTGCCAACCACTTAAACTTTAAGCATACAGTATTTGGTGGCGTTGTTGGTGGTTTGACTACTTTGGCAGCGATGGAAAAGGTTCCTGTTGATGACAATGATCGGCCTCTGGTAAGTTCTTTATTGTCTTGGTAATTTGTTTTGGATAAGTTTTATCTAGGTAATTTTAAACCTGTCATTTTTAGTGGTTAACATGATTTTCCAGTGCGTCTCTGTCGTAGAATGTGTTTATAATCCTTTTTCTACTTTTACTTTGGCAATACTAAGGATCCTCCAATTAAAGTTCAATTAAGTCTGTTGTGTGTGTATGTGAGCAATTGAGCATGTTAGTGTATACATGGGTATCTTTTGAATGCTAGCCAAACATTAATTCGTTACTTTCCGAGACATTACTCAAACATTTATCTCCCTAGATATTCCATACTTACTTCCAACTGTGATTAACCTAACACATCTCATCTTACTTGTGCAGGAGGAGATCAAGATAACAAGTGTCACAGTATTTGTCAATCCATACTCAGAACCCGATGAAGAAGAGGAAAAGCAGAAGGACGAGAAGAATGTTGAAGATGAAGAAAATGTTCGTCTCCACAATGCATGACCTTTTTTCGGAGTATAGTATTTCCATCATTATTTTAAAAATTCTTTTGATAGGCTCAGATGAGTATCTTCGCATTCATTTCAGGACAAGGTTGGATCATGGTATAGTAACCCAGGCACCGGAGTAGCTGGAGATGGAGCTGGCGGTGGTGGTGTAGGGAAATATTTGAAAGCAAGGAATCAAGTCAAATCCCCTGCAGTTGATGCTAGTCTAAGAGAAACAACCTCAACCAAGAAAAGGACAGCCGCCGGAGAATTCAAAGACTTCTCTTCGTGGTAAGAGTTCCATATACCCCAATTTAGAAGAGGGCATAGGTTTTACAGCTGGCCCCGAGTTACTGTTAAAAGTTTACAAGTTATTGAAAAAGGGGGCGTGTAAAAAAAAGGGTGCATGTGACCTATTGAATGTTGGAATGCATTACTGACGACGAAAGTTCATTTCACAAACTCTTG
>NW_019104492.1:2861018-2921677 GCF_001995035.1 Momordica charantia
TTGACGTGGAAAGACCAGCCGGTGGTGTGGGCCAGTGCATGGAGACCTTGACCAGTCGGATCATATGGAAATTGTTCCGCTCCCATGCCTTTTTGCACGTGCCTCAGGGATGGAGCACTTTCTCGGCAAGGCCGTGTTTGGAAACAAAAAAGAGAGCGAACAAAAATTAAATTATCTAATTTGAGTGATTTTAATAGAAGTGAGGTACATTTAATTTCTTGATTTGTCATTATTTTACCATTTTTATGAACTTCTTTTTCTTTCTCGATTACCCATTCAGTTATACAAGAATCTTCATATATATCTGCAATGCATCATATATAACTAGTAAGATTTAAGAAAACAACTTTTAGGTAAAATAATCATTATAAGTGCTTAACTTTTTAAAATATGTAAAGGTAAATGATGAAAGTAAAATTTTTTATGAATACTTTGGTAGGAGGGAAAACAAAAACTTCAAGAAATCGATAATGTTTCGTATCTTGTCTACTACACAACAATTGAATCACCATGTTTTAAATTCAGTCTTCTTTTTCTTTTTACAAATATTTTATCCAATAATTCTATAAATGATGTGAAAAATGACAAGATAAGAATATTATGAACCTATTCCCATTATTATTCAACTCCAAAACTTAGGCAACTAACTTTTGAAACGTTTTCAATTGCCTCCAAATTAAAACGCCCAACATTTATCCATGTGCGTGTATAATGAAGAAGACTTGTACTAATATTCTCAATTTCTTAATTCCATGGTTGAGCTATGTCTTGAAAGTTGAAATGTCCCATAATGGTTTCTCATGAACATAAATTCTAACCACAAATAAATCACAGTTTTATAGTACTCTCAAAAGTGCAAAATTCTTGGAGTACATAGGAAATGGACCACTTTTTTAGAGTGAATATTAAAACAAAAAAGATCCCCATAATCGTCACAATAGGAATAGGAGAGGAGCGAGGTCAAATTTTACAAGTGGAGTTGGTGGAGGGGATATGAGGAAGCTAAGCAAAATGGTATTAATATTAAGAAAGAAAGCAAATGAAATGATATTAACAAATGGAAAAGTTAAAGATTAAACAATAGAAAGTTAGGAAAGAAGGCATGGGGAATGGAACTTTGAGGTTGAGGAGGCACTGGAATCGTATTAGGACGGCCGCTGAGTTGAGTTGTCTGTGGAGGAATCTCCTCCAAAGGTGTTCGCCCATTAGTGGCACAAATGGGTTGTAGTGGCCCTCACGCTGTCTTTCATATGCCCTCAACCCTCACTCCCCTCTCTATATATATTACCTTTTGAAAAGTCTAGGATCTTTCATATGCGAGGAAGGGAGGAGGCTGTTCTTTATTTAACCCATCAGTTTTCTTGCTTTAAATCATGGCCCCCACTAATGCAAAAATAGAAGAAAAAAAAGAGAGCTCTTTCCCAGTGATGCCACTTTTATTTTGGCCCACCGAAGCGTATTGTGTGTGCATAAAGATAAAGCTATACGTTTATAGTTTATAGTTTATACCTGTGCTCATTTGAACTAGCCGTGTATGAAGGGCGAGAGAGCGTGAGAATGAGATGCATCGTTTCCATACAATTACCTGCCAGAAAACTACAGCCTAACTTTATTTCAATGTCACGAATTCTGGTCTAAAATCTCATCGTTGACACTTCTATTCTAGTCTTTCGCATTTGCATCCGCACCTTTTCCTCCAACACATTCCATAAAAGATGCTGGGGGCTGGTCCATGTCGTAGCCTTAAAGCTGCGGTTTCCTTTTCAGTTTTCACTTCATGGGACCGAACCAATAATCTTCCCAGCACGAAATTGAAACTGCCTCTCATTTTTTCCTTTCCCACTTTTTGTTATGAACTGTGGAATACCCCCCCACCCACTTGAATTACTCTGGCGCCTGTCAAAGAGCACGAGTCTGCTCATGGGCTGTGCAGGCCATGCTTCCTTTTCGGTCCCAATATCCCCCACTTCTATCTAATTAATCAGTTTATCCCTTGGGAGCCTATTGATTTAGCCACTCTCAGCTTCACCATTAAAGGGCTATACATCTTACAAGGAGAACTAAATGATAGAAATAACATTTGGTACTGTAACATAAGGTTTTTAACTACTCATCCATCATTGAAAGCTTACCAGTTTCGAAAATGTGGTACAACCATACAGGCTCGAGCAAAGCCTTTGCTCGATCTAATTGATGCCTTCCATCTTCGTTACATTGTTCTATTTCTCTCTCTATCTGAGGGTAGCAACGTTGCAAAGTAGTCAACATCATATCGCCCCAGTCTCTGTTGTCAGCACAATACAGGCTTTGGCACACAAACTGTAGAAGTCCCAGTACCAGCCCAAAATCCTTTCTTTCCAACCCAACTTCTGAGCCCATCATAAAAACCACTCCAACTGCATCCAGGATGTGGTGATCTCGTTTCAAAAATGTGACAATCATCCTAATGAATTTGTTAAATATAGGAAAATCATGTCGATCAGAAAATCTGTCATCGTCATCCTCCTCGGTAGAATCTTCAGTCATGCCTGAAAGTTCAATCTTTGCAACCGTTGATAGCCATGAGGGAAAATAGAGTTTGGTCTGATCAAATAAGTCGACGTGTGCCTCTTTGCCTTCAACTTGTCTCATTATGCTACCAGCTCTTAATGCCAGAATCAGATCAGGAAGCCAAGGCTTTGCTGCTGCAACAAGACGAGCTGCATAACCAGGCCCCAAGTGCAGTTCAGTTGAGGCAATCAAATCAAGCAAATTATTGGCAAGATATGAAAGTTGTTGCGTCAACATTGAGGAATCTTGGACATGTCTTTGTATTTGATTTAGTAACTTTCCAGCATAGCTCAAAGAGCTCTTTAGACAAAGGATAATTTCTTTCATTTCCTCAAACTGAATATCCTTGTAACCTTCTTGGCCTAAAATCCAAATAATGTACTGCATATACTTTGTCGTGAACTTCAAGCACAATTCGTACTTCTGTGAAAGAAATCCCATTGAAATAGCATCAACAATGAACTTGAGAACTGCTGTAAGGATGGTCCCCTGCTTCACCGTCTTTTTTGAAACATCGACGCATCCTACATGAGTAACTACAAAATGTCAAAAACAAATTCTGTCGTTCGTGTTTATAATAATAGTATATATGTTATATAGCAAGGAACAAAATCCAAGATTTTGCTTCCAACCTGAATCCAAAAACAGTTAGATGCATGGTTCATTTTCATTCTTTTCACCATCTAACTTGAAACTATAATCTGACTTGACTTCAAGAATTGGAAAACTTATAAGATCTTAATCCTTTGATTTTATCCCTATGATTACTAAAGGAACCAACGATGGTTGAAAATCCAGGTTAAAAAATGATCAGTCATCAAAGGAGTTGAAAATCATAATGAGATCACCAGGATTGATACAGATCATATTAACTGTATAAAAGTAAATTATGAAGGATCAGGGCATCTCGTTTTATCAACTCGATGCACACCGAACTGAATATTTAGGACATTGTTTTAATTTGAAGTATTAGTTGAGTAAATCCTACACTCTCAAGAGCCGAATTTAATAGAGAATTGCTTACCTCCCTCCAGAGGGTGAGAATGATCTATCCCAGATTCCTTATGTTTTTGTTCCACCTGTTCAGCCAATTTTCTGTTACCTCGTGTAAGTTCTACGTCAGGTTTTCTAATGTCCTCTGACACATAAAGTTTCTCTATGCATTTAAGCAAGTGATCCAGTGTCTCCTCCAGTAAGGCCTACAGAATAAAGATAAGAATTGAGAGTCCATTAGTAAGAAATATACCATAAAGCTAAAAAGTGGATAAGACAGTTCGATTCAAATGCCTCCCGACCATAGAAACCTAGTGCATATTCATGTACGATCATTTCACCAACTTCAAACAGGTTTCCATTAGCAAGTAAAGTTGCAACTATTGTAACAGCTCGGTCAAAAAGAAACTTTGCACCAACACTTTCATCAAAAATTATAAACGTTATATTTCACTATAATAAAATCTAAGTTGTGAAATTTGCTTGCTTATTTCAACAAACAGGAATCATTTGAAAATATAAACACTACTTTTTGAGAAATTAATTGGGCAGTTAAGCGATTTAAGGTTGGAAGCTAAAGAGATCTGGATTGGAATATATATTAAAGAAACAAGAAGGACACCAGATACAGTTACATCCTATCCAAGGGAGAAAAGGGGCTGCTTAAATATATTTTACCAGAATAACACAATTTTATTCACTAACATTAAATAAATACTTGCCTCTGAACTCGAAGAATCTGTCGCAATTTTGTTCTTGGCTCCACTAGTACTCATAATACTTTGACTGCCATTCTGAAGAGTCATGTGTAAAGCAAGAGATGCATATGCCAGAACAGGAGATACATCCATAAATTCATAATCTACGCACTGCACAATACATACTTCGCAGATAACCTTTAAAGTAAGAAATATTGTCTCTATAGTCTGGGAACTCAATAAACCACTCTTCATTTCTTCGTCTAAAAGCAAATCTTTTACTTGCCACGCCATTCCTACTGCAATCAAGTAATCGTCTTCAAAGCTCAGATGTTTTTTTCCACCAAAATGTTTCAATCTAGACAGTATTTTTCCTGATAATTTGCATTTCTTTCTCTTTGCAGGGGAAACACCAAGGTTCGGTGTACCAAACTTAATGTGGCAACGATAAGCAGATTTCTGTAGTATCAATGCCATGGCTTCAAACATGACATCCAGTTCATCACAAGACAAGAAAAACTTATGGCCAGACCTCACTTCTGCTTGCTTTTCTAAGTTTTCCGATAAGCCACGACAGTTAATAATTAATCGCATGCCCTCCTCAAGAAGATCCGTAAAACCATTAGGAGAAAACAAGGAAACAATGTTGAATATAGAAGATCGTGCATGCCCAGATTGTGCTACAGAGAGCAAGCTCTTTAATTGTTCACCGATGAACAAATCTTTGAGATTGTTCTTGTAACATGGCTCACTCAAAATGCTGCTGCAGAGGTATTCAGCCGAAAGTAGTAAGCCATCGATGTAATTTGTATCCAGCTTGGCAGAGGACAAAACCAAATTTATTATTACTCGGACAAGTTCCATAATTGACTTAAGAGATGCCCCTTCTGATACAGAAAATTGGCAAAATCTTGCTCCAGCCATGGGAGATCTCTTTATAAGTGTAATGCAGCGACTGCAGGCCTCTTCAACTGATACTTTGGTAGGAAAATACGATGGCATCAGCAATCTAGTAATTTTCTGACTAATAATGTGTTGATCATTTGCAAGTACCTCTAACAGTAAATCTAAACTGACCACCTGCAGAAACGTTCAGGAATACATTATGGACAAAAACATGCCTTTGCAGCATTTATACAAAAAAATTTAGTTATAGGATTCACATACCTTATTAAACTGGAAATTGCGAACATCCCTGATAAGAAGAAGGAGATCTGCTAGAGCTACTCTTACCGAAAGAGCATTATCCAGCATTAAATGTCCCAACCTTGGTAGGACCACTTTCAAAACTTCATGAGATTGGGGGTTTCCAAACAAATAAATTATACCATTCAATGTTGAAAACCTAACCTCATTGGATGTATCATGGGACATTTCGTCAAAAATTTTGGTGATGATCTTTGTGATGGTTGATGAAGGGATTATTTCCCAAAATAAACAAAGGATGCGACAACAGCCTTCAACTGCTACAACTCTGACATCTTGACTATCGTCCATGAGAAGCTTCTCTATTAAAAAGAACTGTCTATCGAGCAATGTGTCTTTCCGCTCTTTTGTAGCATCTGGATTTTCGAGAGGAAATACATCTAAAAGTAGGTGTAATGCATTTTGACGGACATTTGAATTTGCAACCTGGAAAGAATTCAAAGGGACGATAAGAACACAATCACCTACTAACCAAAGCCAAAATACTTGCATCTATGACCAGAATCCTGAGTAAACAATACATAAACCATAAATAGAAGCTGGGAATCGGGATACATTAACTCATTCACAAGCAAGGTTATTCGCTCGTGAAAAGAAGATGAAAAGTGAATTACCAAGGAATGCAAAGAAAAAAATAAGGTTTTCAAGGTTGATAAATAACTTTCTGTCTCTTTCGAATTCGTCCCTTCAAGAACCATACGTTTAACATTTAAATTTCAAAGAAGACACTAAGGTTTTAATCCCATGCCCTGAGAAAGACATTGTATTAGATCATTAATAGATTAAAAAAGCTTAAGCAATTAAATTAGGACAATAAGAAATGAACTTCAAATCTCCTGCTATTAAGACCTGTTAAAACACTACCACAACAAAATTCTTGAAGTAAATTCAATTATTCGTTCGAAGGAAGTTAAGTTCAACAGTTCCATTTCTTAATTGTTCACTAAGAACAAGATGATTCTGCAGACTCACAAGAACGCACCAATTGCAGCTAGTCATACCAATTGAGCTGTAGAGCCGAGCCGACCAACATGTAAGATAAAAATGGGTTGCTAAAGAAAGAGAGAAATACCTGCAGCGATCGAAATATCAGAGGCTCAGTTATACGGAAAAGAAGCTTCTCAACACCATCTACAGTTCGCTGGTTTACAAACCCTCCCAAAACCCTTCTAATTGAAGCACCAAAGGCAGTTGTGCTCGAATGTATGGCACCTTCCACCAAACTCTGCAAAAATCCATTCTCGATTTCATCCCTTGTATCTCCTTCTGAATTCCGCCAAGCACGAAACAAGATGTCTCCGTACGCCTCCAACATGGATTTTCTCCCAAATGGAATTTGGGATCGAATAATTGCCAATGTTTCCTTCGACAGCTGCCGACTTAAGCCGAAAGCATACGCCACAAACCGACGACCATCCTCTGTTTTAAGATATATGGGTTCAATAACGCAACGAATAAGCAAAAGTTTCAAATCTTTGATACTCTCGTCCTCAAAATCAAACAAAGAAAAAGCCTCGCGAAGCATATAGACTTTGTGCACATCGACCTTTTTCTTTAGTGTCAATGATCTGGAGAGTAAGAAAGGGAGGGCCTGAGAGATCAGTGATTCTCGCCCCGGCAAGTCCTCCTTCCACCATTCCTCGCACAAATTTGCAATCTCCGATGACAGTACCGAACTCCACTCGAATATAATCAAATTATCGTGCAACTCCCGAGCACACGGAAGTAAATCGGTCAGAGAAAATGCTCTATTAGGATGCGAAATGCACAAGAGCACAAGGTACGAAAGAATTTCCAGCTCTACGAGAAGCTTCTCCTTTTGGAAGTTCAAATTGGATTCATTACCCTCTAAATCTTCGCATTCCCGAGTTTTGGAATGTCGCAGAGATCGCCGCAGACGTTTGGTTGGAGGAGACAGCGGGTACTTGGAGGGACTAGAGCTGCACTGTGGATCAGAGTTTGCGCAATTGGGGCCTAGAAGATTCCGAAAAGTTTCGATTGCGCGAGAAATAGAAAGTTGGAGGGTAAGAGGAATAGAAGAGGAGAGTTCTGAAGAAGACCTCACGCCATGAATTAGGGTTTTGAGAACGTGCTTTGACGACTTCAGGCTTAGTTTTATTGCAGAGGAGACGAATTCTTCCGCCGAGGATTCAAGAGAAGAACGCAGCCTCTTCTCCATAGGGAACAGATTTCTGGATTCACTGTCTGAATATCTCTTTTCTGCAATATCAGGAGTTCTTCCTTAGTCTTCAAACAGAATCGTCGGAAACTGAAACTGAAACTGAGGCCATAGCCGTTGCTTCCTTCCGTCCGGCAACAGAGTAGAACCGCTTTATTTTCTGTGCAGTGCTTCAGAATTTGATGGTGCGGCCGGAGAAGGCACAGCGAACCAAGGACCATCTCTTTTCGACTCTGATCTGCGGGTTCTTCCCAAACGTCACAGACGCGTAACTTTAGCACCATCAAAATCTAAATTGTTTTCGCGCCATTTTTTAAAGTAATAGGTCAGAAACGTGCCCAAAATAGACACACTCCCAAGGTCTGTGAATTTGGGCCGGCCCAGTATCAGCAAATAAATCTTTAAAAATAAAATTAAGGTTTTTCTTTTTAAAATTTTTCATTAAGGTACAATATATACATGTTTTTTTAGTACCACCGGTGGAGAAAAGATTCTAACCCATCACTTTTTTGGTCCGGGATAGATACTTTAACCAATTAAGTTGTTAGGGAGAATACAATTAAGGTCACATCTTAATTCCTATTCCTTTCTAATTTGTGTTTTAATCTAAAGACAATATTTTTAATAGAATCTAAAGAATATAGATAAATATGCTCATTTAATTTTTTTTTTATAGACATTCCTTATTTTCCTTTCCACAATTGTAATTGGTAAAGATTTGTATGAAGTCTTAACATTAAGATATTTATCAATAATAACATAACTCTATTTCTTTTTATAAACATATGTTCCTAATAAATTTACAAGCATATGTTAGATTTGCATAATTGATTGAACAACATTTGAATTATTAGGAAGATTCACAAATAAAGTAAATATGTGACCTTTCTTTTTACATAACTTTGGCTTGCTTAAAATTCAGTTCCATTAATAGTTAATAGAACCAAACTCAAACTGAACTGAAAATAAACACAAAGCCGAACCTAACCCATAAGATAAAAAATTTAATTGAATGAAAACCATTACATAAACAATTATCCACTATTTTTTCCCCCTTTTGAATTCCTGATATGAAAATTATATTTAACAAAAGTAATGAATGAATCAGTCCACTTCACTTGGGAGTGGAGATGGCATTGATGGAATGGAATCTTAAGACTTAAGTTAGGCTGTCTGAGTTTTGAGGATAATTAATTTCCTGTGGTGCTGCCTGTGGCTGTGGCTTTGCCTTGTTTTCATTCCCATGGGGAAAAAAACACTTCACTCTGTAGGCATCAAGTATTGTCAGTGATTGCATTACAAATCCAAAACTAAAACTAGAAGAGGGATGCTATGTGGAGCCTTCTGACACCATCATGTCAGAAAATCTCATTGGCTAACTTCTCCCACCATATCCCAACCAAAACAAATCTCCCCCCATCTCTTCATCATCATAATGTATGATCCAAAGGATGCATCAAAAGAAATATACACTCCTGCCCTTCCCCTACCTCCAAAAATGGCCAATACACCTTTTTTTTCTTCCTCTCCCTCTCTAATTCAGCTTCTCTACAACACGTCGTAGTCGACGAGTTGGACGGGACATTCTTGATATCCCTTTCATCAAAAACTAGTCGTCTTCGATAGAGATCAGAGAATGGAGCAGCGAAGCCATACTAAACTGAGAATGTGTTTCCACATATGAACTTGATAAAGTGTGTGGTGTGTCTTAGGTAAAGCTAATTTCAAGTCATTTATGTGATGAAGAGTAAGAAAGAATCTACTAGTGGATCAAAAATGTATTCCAACATTCTTATTAGTATTATGTATACACTTCCAAATGGCTCAAATGTTACACAGGAAAGCACAACTTTTTCAGCTCCAGTGTATTTGAAAGAGAAGGGGAAAGCATCCCAAGCCTCCCATCAAAAGCTAGGGTGGCAACAGATACTTAACTATCAAATTCTTGATCATGATGACAAAATTAATGGAAGGAATTGAAAACAAAAATAAATTAATATAATGAAAAGAGCAAGTGACAGCAACATGTGATCATGAAGACAAAAACATCAGCAATAAACCATAACCTCCAGTCTCCTTCAAGCATTCTCTTGCAATTTGATGGTTTTTCTTGCACTAGGTCAGCTTCAGCTTCTTCTTCTTCCTCTCCCTTTTGCAGGCTATAGCTATCCCTTCTCCTCATATATACCTCTCCCTTATTTCTATTTTCGTCTGTCACTGCTGGATCCTTTATTGGGTATAGAAAAAATGGAGCCCCAATCATTTGATCAACAAAATTTTATCTCTAGCAACGATGTTGAAGTGAAAAACATCCTAGAATCTGATTATTAATACCAAACTATGTTTTGCTAGGGCCGATGAATCTTCTTCTCGGGACAATCGGGATCGGAGTCCTCGAATGTGAGTCGTCTCTTACTCTTAGTACCAGAAGTGGAGGTAGCAGAACGATTGTCAACAATATTAGGAGTGGTTGTGCAGATTGATGACGATGGAGTACCAGTTAACTCTTCTTTCGCATTTTCTTTCTCTGTTTTTAGCATCAGATTATAGCAAAAGAAAATACGTTCCTGTTGCATTATTTCACAATAACAATAAGAAAAATAAGCAAACAAACAAGAGGGACATGCAAATCAAATCTGAATAATGTATTCAACGAACTATCTGAAAGTAGCAGAACTCACATATTCTAAAGACCCAAATGAAGCTATGGCTTTCAATTTAAGCTCCACTTGTTCTCTTGTCAAATGAGCATCAGATGAAGCTAATAGTGACGCTGCTGCTATGAGAGATGGTCTATGATCCACCAAGTTAATCTCTGTACCGTAACTCTCAGTTTAATGACCAGATTGATTGAATTTGCAAATGAAGAAGCAATCAAGCATGAAATGGGGGATCGGAAGGTACCTTTCACTGTGGACATTATGAATTTCGCAGCTTTTGAGAGCAATCCTTGTGGATTGGAGTCGACAAAGATCGTTCTTATTAAATACTGTAAATAGGAAAAGGGAGTAACTGAGCTCATTCTCCAATCCAAGGTATTAAGAACGTATAGCTCCATTCTTTGAATTGCCTTGCTTTCCATATCAAACCCCTCTACTTGAAGGCTCGATAGCTTTGGGGTTTTAGATTCCTCCATCTTAGCCGCCAGCGACAAACACCCCACAGCCAACAATCGGAAAATCCACGACCTCTTTTGCTGTTCGTCAATTACAGAGAAACAATTAATCAAACACCTGATCGGCAAACCCAACATTCAGATTGACGGATTAGATTGCTTACTAGGTTTCGGATTGATAAAACTCGATCGAAGTAGCCGATGGATAGATATGCGGTGTGGAATTGAAATCCAAAAAGTGCCCGGCTCTGAATCAGAAAGACACACACAAAACCAAACACTAAATCCCCCAAAAAAAAGAACACAACCCAAAAAAAAAAAGAGCAATCGATTAAAGGAGAAGTTGAATTAGAAAGAAGACGAACTTTGAGAATCCACTCAACAGCATCCAATCGGACACTCCTCAACCAGCTCCGGATTGCATCCGGGGAATCATTAAAGAGCAAAGGGGTTCCAGATTCAGCCGCAGTCTCTCTAGCAACTAAGATCTCAAAATACTCATCGTCGTCATCGGCAAGAAAAAAGGGGAGCGGATGGTCGGAAGGGGGGGTGGGCTCATCTGGGTCTTCGTCGGTCAAGAAAGAAACGTCTTCTTGGCACAAAAGACTGGAGAGAGAGAAAGAAGAAGCACGGTCAGTAGTAGTGTACCCCATATCTGGGCGCCGGGTTCTCTGTACATTCGAACAAGAAGAAAATTCTAAGAAAGCGGAATGTGGGTAATTTTTTGTAGAGCAGAGCTGAACTCCAAAATCCACAAAAAGCAGGTTTTGTGGGAAATTTGGGGAGAGACGAGGGAGAAACAAAGACGGGGGCGTGGGTGTGTGGGGAGTGAGTGAGGGGAAAAAGAGGGAAAGAGTGGACTTTGGCGAGTGGGGAGGCGGGCGAAAATAGCGGTTTCGTTGCCGCCAAAATAAGCGGATGAGATATAGAGTTGGGATCTTCAATTCCCTTTTTCTTTTGATCTTCTCTTCTCTTCTCTTCTCTATCAACAACTTTCATTCTTCGTTCATCTCTTCCCCTGGGAAAAATCTGTTATCTTCTTATTGTTAATACAGAACAACCTCTCTTTATCATTTTCTTCTCCTCTAAAAAGACTCAATTTTTACACCATTCTATGATAATTAAGTTACCTTTTTTCCCCTTTTTGCATTTTTTCGTATCGTATGAGTTTATAAACATGGCATGTGACTGGGTTTTTTGTTTTCTTTTTAAATATTAAAATAAGCTATACACCGTAGTGTAATGTACTATTTTTTATCCGACATTTTTAAACCAATGAGATATTTTTATCTTCTTGTTCTTCACTGCTCTCTTTTTCCTAAAGCCAAATTCAAACTCATGTTTTGTGTTGGTGGCCGAATCATTAAAAAGAAAAAAGATTTCACAAACAATTGACCAGCATCTGCAATAACTTTAGTGTTCTTTTAATAGCATGAAGGGACTCTAATTCCACCTGAATTACAAAGCCTATAATTGGAAATGGCTTCATTTTGAAGATGAACTTATATTTCGTTATTAATACATTGTTCTTCATATTGTGTTGTCTTTATAGAATTTCTAAGCTTGTAAATTTAATTGTTTGTTCATTAATTTTATTCGTAGTTTTGTGTTTTTCAAACTTAAATAAATACAAAATAATATTCACATTAAAAAACAAAGTGTTTTTGAAAATTGGATTAAATACAAAACCAGTCAAAGTAAAAATATGTAAAATGTAAAGTACAATCAAGTTTCACTTATTCACTAGATCTTCGAATCTTTAACTATTTATTTCCTTTTTAAATACTTAATGTGGTGCTTGCTTGCTTTTATTACGTATATTATGATGTTAATATATATCTTTGTCCAATAAAATAAAATAAATTATAGGTAACAATTGATGATCTTTGTTGACTTTGAATTCAAATTGAAATTTTGGAGTGTGAAATCTTAATGATAAGTAATCATAATGTTAAAGAATGAATAACTATAGAGATCATTATTGATGCTAAAGTTTTATTAACTAAGTAATTGATCTCTAAAAGCTTCATAAAATTAAAACGTGTATGCACAAAAATAGTAGGGATGACCTGTAAAAAAAAGAGAGAGAGAAAGAAAAAACATCAACAACAACAATAATAATAATAAATGAAGAATTATTGAAGTTGGAGTAATAGTAAATAATTGGAGGGAAAAGGAAAAAAAAAACGAATACAAGTTGGAGGAATTAGGTAAGTTTAAATTTGGACAGCTGTTGGGGTGGGAGTATAAATTTTAGTTACTGCTGAAGTTTTTTGATTGTGGGTTGGTGGGGCCCACCAATTAGTCCAATGATGCATTGTCGTTTTGGTCAATGTCTTATGTAGTAGCTGGCCGATCGGTGTGTCTCACTTTTATTTCTTTCGGTTTTTTTTCTTTTCTTTTTTTCATTAATTGTCTCGCACTCTCACACGAAATTGCTCGCCTCCTTTTTTTAACCGTTCGGCCCCAAAATAAGGTTTTTACTTTTGAGGGATTAACTTTTTGTAATAAAAGCTCTCTAAAGTCTAACCCAATAATCCAATTACTATATTTATATAAAGTATTTTAATTTTCTTTTAATAATGTATAAACTATTTAAATGTAACCGTTGTTAGGATTTTCAAATGTGATTTGTGTCGCTTGTTTGATGAGGATTTAGTTTTTAGTTGAAATTATGTTTCTTTGTTCATAATTTACTTATGTATTTTTTACCCTTGTTATAAATACACCAAAGTTCGTAACCAAATTTTGAAAATAGATACAAGATTTCTGTTTTTTTTTTTAATTTCGACTTAGATTATAGGGGAAAAATTAAAAGTAGATGACAAAGTATGAGATTACGATGACAAAAATATTATACGTATTATTTTTTTTAATGTCACACTTTTATCTTTCTCATGTAATTATGGTATTTATGTAAAATTTTAAACCTTTTTATTTTACCGTCTTATCTTAAAACAAAATGACCATCAAATGAGGTCTTGGTCATTAAACTTTTTTTAAAGGATTCAGTTTAGTTTTTACTATTATTTTATCACCTAATATAATATTTAGGTATCAATTAACCTTTGTGACTTTAGTGCACACTAATTTTATCATATTAACACACTTATTTAAAATCTCGTTATTTATAGCCTGAACCATTGACTAGGAAATAAAACATAGATTAAAATATTTAGTTTTTTCAAATGTTTCCTTTTACATAAAATTTTTAAAATATCGATGGAATAAAATAAATATTTTGAAAGTTGGGTCCAAAATAAAAGAAACCTTCAAATTTAAACACTAAACATAACTCTTAAAATTACTAGGCTAAAATGGAATTTAAATTTATACTAAATATTAAGGGAAATAAAGAGATTAACTTACTAAAGGTAAAGGCGGCTTTTAAAATCATTTATTATTTATAATCAATACTTGGGAAAACAGGTTTGGTTGTTCGTTTTAAAAATTTTATTAGAATTTTGTTGCCACCTGGTGTGTTCCCCACAAAGGCCTATCATATTTGAACGAGTGAAGTTGTTGTTACTCTCAAAATCATATATTTAAAATTGATTTACTCAAACTCACTAGTAAATAGGAAAATTGTGTTCTATAAGAGGGGGCGATTTTTATTTTTCCTTCTTGACAAACAAGAGGGACGATTTTAATATGCATAATAATTTTTTAAAAAAAATCATTAAATCATAATTTTCAAAATAATTTTAAAAGAGAAAGTAGAGCACTATTTATCAATATTCGAAATTATTAAATGGTTTTGTTTTTCCTTTATATTCCCATCTAGTATCTTTATCGAATTCAAATTCAAAAAGGGATTAGACTAACTATATATTTACTTTCCTTCTTTTCTTTTCTTTTTTTTTTTTTTTCCTGGGATTCTTTTTGAAAGTTTGTGTTTGGTTCAACAGCCGAGGGGTACATCCTCTTTTTCAAACAATTTGGTATTACCCGTTGGAGTGCAAACAAAAAAAAAAAAAAGCCATATTTTATAATAATTAAGTTATTCTAAATATATTTTAGAATTCATCCCATTTAGAGAGAGAGAGGAAATTTTCAAATTAGAACATGGGGGAGTTACGTTTAAACAAATGAAATATATTTTTGTCACTTAGAGAATCTGCAAAATAAATTTACAAAAAATGTGAAAAATTAAAATAAACTCCCAACGTTACCTTTTTGAATTTATATTTTTATATTCTTAGCAACCAAAGCATATATAAAGTGAATTCACTCATTTATAATTCTTGATATGAGATGTTGAAATTAAAAAAGAAGGAAAAAAATATTTATAATAATTGAGAAGAAGCAACGGACACAAGATCCAAAATCTGGGTTTCCAATCAAAGTGTTTGTTGGATGTCTTGGTTCTTTTTTTTTTTTTCCTTTATTTTTTCCAGCTATTAATAACTCTGAAAATAAAATAAAAATCACAGTGGAGGGTGTTGGACTTGGAATGATGCATGGTCGTGTAGGGTTGAATATTTAAATGTGTGTGTGTATATATATATATATATAAGGTGTGAACATGCTGTCCTTTATTTCTAGTAATTATTATGATGTAATATACTATTTATATATACACACATTAATTCAAGGTTGAAATATTATTATACTTTTGCACACCTTACCTGACCTGATCTTCCTTTTAAATGTTTGCTTGTGAAGTTACATTTTTGGGCATGGTTATGGTGGAAGGAAAAAGATTTTAATTGGTAATGATTTTGATTTTTGGATTTTCCTTTTGTATTGTTATATTGAAGTTGTGAAGTTTGTTTAATTTGATAATTTTTATTTCTATTTTTTTTGGTTTTTTGTTTTGTTTTGTGTTTGAGGGGGGTTAAATGAGAGAAAAGTTGGAAATGTTTGTTTGATAGTTGAGGTTATGTTTTTTCTCTTTTCAATTTTGAATTAAAACAAAAGTTTAATTTGATTGAATGATCCTCTTTTTTTTTTAATTAAAGGGGATAGGAAGGAAATTCTTCAACTGGAACCGTGGGTTCAAATTTCTAATATATCATTTGTCACAAAATAGGAGTAAAACCAAACTACTCCAATTTTAAATAATGTCTGAATTTTTCAAACAGACGACAAAAATATTCGTTGAGAAGTACAAATTCTCTAGAGAAGAGGAGTCTCATCATCGAATCTCTTTCTAAGGGATGAAAATAGAAAATACATTTATCACTGTCGAATCTCAACTTAATTAATTTTAAAATTTAATCATATATATATATATATATATATACTCATTTTAATTTTGTGAAATCAAGGAGAATGAGTGAAGTTGGTGTAGGGTTGGGGAAAGGGGGGCAATCCTTGAGCCCATCTTATCCATTGCCATCCCTACCTTGATGCCAAAGGATGAGCAAAAGGATAATAATGAGATGATGGTGTTCATTCCATGGATTCTCTTGTTCTGTACATTTTTCCAATTTAGAGGTCTGAATTTTATTAAGCTTACATTTGGAAAAAGAATCTCAATTTAGATTAATTAATGTATAAATGAAAGATTAAAATTGTATAAATTAAATTTATGTTATAGACAATGGATTTATTCAATTGAAATTGAATTACCATATAAAGTATTGGACAACAAATTAAGTTAGTCTAAACTTAAGTTAACTAATTAAGACATATTTTTTTAATCAAAGGGATGGAGGGATGGAGGTTCAAATCCTTACACTTATATGTTCAATAATAAATTAACCATAACAATATCTCTTGAAAAATTGGTGATGTTAGATATGTATGGATAAATGATGTCAAATAAATGCTACCATTCAATATTTTATGACATTTTCACCCAATTTTCTATAGATAAAGCCTACAAAATTAATAAAGTTAATTACTCTTCATTTCTTTATTTAAAAAAAAAAGAAGAAGAAGAAAAAGAAAACTCTCATTTTCAAATATTAGAAAGAAAAAAAAAAACATGCGTCTAGACTTGTAGACAATTCAACTCCTTCAAAACGAATGGTGCTAAAGGACAAATAACATTTTTAACGTTTTTTTTAAAAGGGTAATAGCGATGGAGATAACAAGCATACATTGAAACGAAAATTGATTAATTAATTAATGGTTGTGGTTAAATTATAAATGTAATCTCTAATCTTTCGTATTTATATCTAATAAATACTTGTTAAAGTGAGTATAGCTTAATTGGCATAAATTTTGTTTCTAAAATTTTAATTGTATATCTATTAGGTTCCTAAAGTTTCAATTTCGTGAATATTAGATTCATGAAGTTTTAATTTTGTGTATAGTAGTCTTTGATCCATTTGAAGTTTTCCTGAACCTATTAAACACAAAATTGAAAACTTTAGGAATTTATTAGACATTTTTAAATTCATCAACTTATTAGTTATCAAAGTAAGGATTTTGATGAGACACTTTCTAAAGTTTAAGGACCAATTGAAACAAAGCTAAAAATTTGAAGACTAAACTTGTATTTTGTCTTAATTAATTAAATGAAATATAAATAAACAAACAAACAAATTAAGAGGAGAAATTGAGAAGAAAAAAAAATTTCCAAATAGATTTAAGAAACAAATATGTTATATTACAAGTTATTCCCCAACTTTTTGACTTGTTTCTAATAGGCTTTTAAACCAAACGCTGTGTCTAATAAATTTTTTATTTTAAAAAGTGGGTCTCTATTTTGTTAGATATTTTTCAAAATTCAAGAATTTATTATAAACAAAATTGAAAGGTTATGGACTAGTCTTGAAAATTTTAAAAATTTATAATATATAAAGATCTATTCGACACAAAATTAAAAATTCAATATCAATTTTAATATTTTTTCTAAGTTAAAAAATTCATTAGGCACCCCATTAAAAATTTAGAAGGTCTATGCATTCTAAAAACTCATAAACCAATTATTTCACCAATCAAATATGGAAGTAAATGAAAAAAGAAAGAAAAGTTTGGGTAATTACATAGATGGACTGCAAATACTCGAAAATGAATTCATATCTAAAAATGGAGTGTAGAGACAGAGAGAGGGTAGCAGCATGATTTAGTATGGGGTCTAATAGTTATAATGCAAATCATTCATCTGTGCCAAGGAATAGTCTCCAATTTTCCAATTTTCTCCCACCGGTCCCATGCTGAATAATATTATTTTAATATTTTGGTGCCTGTACTCTTAAATATTCATTTTTAGTTACTATTCTTTTAAATTTTGCTCAATTTAATTATTGTACTAAAACATTCATTTTAGTGATCCATGTATTGTTTAAAAGTAACCAACTTGACCTTTATTTTAAAATATTTTAACACAAATTTTATATACAATGGAAACAATACCAATTCATTGTTACACTTGAAGAAAATTAACGAGTAAAATGACATGTTAAAATTACGATGGAAAGAAATGAAATAAAAATAAAATGATCACTTTTTAAAAGTACATGGACTAAAATGGATATTGCTAATGTACAAGGATTAAAATGAACGTTTGAAGAATACATGGACCAAAATGAAACGTTTTGAAAGTACATAAACGATAATCAAAGTATAGGGACCAATATAATATTAAGAAAAATTTGGTTCAAATACTATTTTGATCTCTATACTTTTAACTTGGTTCATGTACTTTCAAAATGTTTAAATAGGTCATTGTAAATTCAAAGTTGTTCATTTTTGTTGTCGTATTTAAAAAAAATGACCCTTTTGATCATTAATTTTATTTTTAATCTCATGTTTCTATCACAATTTTAACACAAACACTATATTCTAACATATTCTTTGAAATGTAATAATGACTTTATATTAAAGAGTTTATGTTATGTGTAAGAATTTGTATTTTAATTTTACAAATAGAGACCAAAATCGTCACTTGATAAAAGTACAACAACCAAAAACGAATATTTAAGCAACACCGGACTAAGATGACAAAAATTAAAAATATAAATGATCAAAATAGTATTGGATGGAGATTTTTTCTTTTAAAAAAAAAAAAGAAAAAAGAGCCGAGCATTGGGCCAAAATCATAAGCCGAGCCAACAAAGATTTTTTTTTTTGCTTTTTCCAACAAAAAGAAAAAAGAAAAAGAAAAAGGAATTTGACTGGGGTGCCACAAGGCACGTGACTATCATACGATATACAATGAGTGAGGGGAGGAGCGGGTTCACGTGTGAGAGGATATGGACCACTCTCCCATCACCAAACCAAACGCAGATCCAATTAAATTAATTGACACCCAAAACGCTCCTCTCATTTTTATTATTTCATGTCTTATACCATATCTCATAAACTATATATAATCTATAATCTATGGTTATTTTGTGTTGGACTCCTCAAATTTTGACTCAAATGTTTTTGCACCCCCAACATCCTCCCCTCCCTTCTTTGACCCCTTCTCTAATTTTCCCTTTCCTTGCAAATTAACCCCGAGATGTTTTCCCTTTAATTAACAAAGAAGGGTCAAATATATAAGAGTGAATCAAATTTGGTTATCGGGTATAAGAACGAAGTTTATTACATTTAATTACGTTATATTGTTGTTTCATTTAATTATGTATATGGTCAAATTTATGAACTTGTTAGATTATGTTAAAATTTCGATCTTTCTATAGAATGCATTTATTTATAATACCGTAGGTTATTGGAGGAGTTATGCAATGAGAATGTTATGTAACATTGGATGCTAAAGTAATATTTATGGGTCAATAATAGATCTCGTAATAGACTTCTCAATTATTAAATTGCAAAATGTATTCTACTAGGGTCGAATTTTTGGAACTAGAGATATGTAGGTACATATTAAGGGTTTCAATTATTGTAGCTTGGAAAGATTTCTCAAACTAGCCTAGATGCCAATTTATTTTGATGTGGTATAAATTCTAAAGGAAATGCGTTGGGCCTCATAAATTAAAATACTGCAACGTATGTAAAAGGTTAAAATTAACTAAAAAAATGACTGGTCAAATTTTTCCATGACATGAAACCAACTTTCTTCTTGGTGTGACAACCTCCCATTAAAATCACATAGAAGACTTTTAAAAAACCTTTTATTGAAAGGTAATAATAAATTTTGACGGTTCCATCTTTGCTATATTTAAGAATTGTAAGAATAGAATATATACTTAATTTTATTTTACGAGTTCTAATTAAATCAAGTTCATAGGAAGGCAGAGATAAGGGTACTAGTTTTAATTTTTATTCTGCCATATGATATTAACTTGTGTTAAACGATAATCATCTAACTCTACCTTTAATCATATGATAAGATGAAATGAATTATTGAAATGGAAATGTGTGGAGGGCCTTTATCTCATCAATTTCAGTTTCGTCCCTCTTTTATGCCATGTTGTCTGGTCAGTCTTTTTCCAATTGTTAGCAAAAGATTTGGCTGTCTTCTTTATGGGTTTGGTTTAAAAGTTTGGGAGTTTTTGGTAATATTAGACATTTATTAGTGAAGTTAAATATATGTGGCTGATTGTGAATTTGAGTTTTCCAATTCTCCATTCCCCAAATTGCCCTTTTCTCCAGTACCCATCACCCTCCCTTTTTTACTTTTCTTTTTTGTTGTCTTCAATTAAGTAAGAGGAAAATTTTTCATTTTTCTTTTTGCAGTTTAAAAAGCCATCTTCTTTGTGGTGGTGTTGTAGTGTTGCTTGCTGCCTTGGAGACCCATTAAACAATAAGTGCTTGATGTGGCCATGTGGGTTAGCTTCAAGAGTAAGCCAAAAGTTTTTTTTCTTTTGGGTTCAATTTTGGATCTGCTTTAATTAACAAGATCTTACAGAGGATTAATCATGTTTGAAAATTAGTTTAGTATATGATAGGCAAAAAAATGCTATTTAAGTTCTAGGTCTGTTAGTTCTATATATATTTGTACACCATAAAGTTTCATCCTTTATAATCTTTTGTTGAAGGGTCCTCAAAAAGAAAGGGGCACTCAAATCATATTCGAGATTCGATGAAAGGCAATAACTTTGCCAAAAGTTCAAAATCTAAGAGAGAGAGAGAGAGAGAGAGAATCCATTGGACCTTTGGAGACACAGAGAATCCACCAATTGGGATAGAGCATCCATTGGGCCTTGAAGTTTTGGGCCCAAACCTTCTCAATAGTCCATATAACTAGTCTCCTAATAGCCCACTTTAGACTCCAGAAGCCTGCCATGAGCAAACAAGAAAGAGAGAAGATGAAAAAAAAGCTAATACTTTATAACTATCACTTTATGACCATTAAACATATGAGAGATCGAAAGGCACTGTAAAAATATATCTCTTTTTAAAATAATACATGTTTTAGTTGGATAAAGTTTCTTGAGCTCATAATTGTTTTTGTTAAATAGCTTTAAAAGTTAGTGGCCGTACATAAATATTTTTGGGATATTGGGATAAAGATTTTGGAGTGGTGGGTGTGGTGAGCATGAAACATGTGCAAAAATTGCTATTTAAGTTGAGATATTGACATATTGCACACCATTCACAACCCATTTCATACTGCTTTTATGAAAGTTTATTATGTTATTTGTTATGTGCTTTGCCGTTAAACTATACTAGAAAATTATACTGCTTTTTGATAGCACTCTAGCTTTTTTCTTGAAAGAAAATCTAGTATTTCTCAGTTTTGAATATTTTAATAGGTCTCGTAGTTTGTTTCGAAATAAAATAATTAGAATTAAACTCCACCAATAAAGCTACGTTGATTTAAGACGAAGATATTCGTCTATCTATTTTATTTAGTTATTCAATTTACTCAATGGTTCAATATTGTAATAGCAAATAACAACAACTATTTTATCTCTCATGGGCATTTTTATTTTCAATTGAGGATTTACATTTTTATTTACTACCGTTTACATTTCATGAATGAATTTTTTTAATGTAGTGAATAATACCTCAAGTAACTCAAGCAATAGCCCACTATAGTTCCTTCTTAATTCAATATTCATAAACCTGGACTTTTCAGGTTTAATATGCCAAACCCATATCTTGATTCACTAAAAAAAATAGACAAATTAAGATGTAGGTTGAAAAGAAAAGTGGCATGGTACCATGTTGCCATTAATCCCTAAAGTAATAGAAGAAAATAAGGACAGTTCCTGTTTTTTTTTGTTCCTCGTCCTTTTTTTAATTAAAAAATATAATTGTATTGGTTAATTATGAAAGGTTCTTTATTTTTTTCATTGGAAAAAGAAGTAAATTTAGTTTTGTTGAAAATGAGAGCAAATAACATTTTTTTACAAAATTTATGTACAATTTTGAAAATGTTTCTTTTTTTCCCAAAAAGAAAGAAACCGTCAAATATTCAAAATTGTCGATAAAACTAGAAAAAAAAAACGATAACTTTAACAGACAAACGAAACTAAACGGCGAGAATTTAATATTTATAACGGGCGTTGCGTTGAATTAGTTTAGAAACGTGGACGACGCAAGGGCGGAAAAGCGCGTACGTACACGTAGAGGAACACGAAGAACCGGAGTCAGTCCGACGTGGATCTGCGTCAGCGATTATCGGAACCACTAGACTTCCACGTTATTTCCTTTTATAACCTCTGCCTGCCCCATCTCTCCACGTATTATTAAGATTTAAAGAGAGCGCTCAGTTCATAGACGGATCATCGTTTTTAGTTTTGTCCCCGTGGAACCGCGTCCCAAATTTCAGATCACATATAAATCTCTCCTTCCGCGCCTAAGCTCCTGCTCTCGAATCATCTCTTTCTCTCTCGCTCTCTCTCTGTGCTTTTTTACCAGACGCTCACCGGGGTTGCATTGTCCCGAGGAGGTTTTTTTGGAAGGTGAGCATTACCAATCTCCCTGCGTCTTCATTAATATCTGGTTATCGAACTCTGGAGGTTATTAGATGGATACGTGAAACTGTAAGGTTGCGGTTACGAAATTATCAATTTATGAGGATGCTGAATTTTTGGCGTTATTTATTTGGTTTTGGTTTTGGTTTTAGTTTGCTTCTTGTCATCGGATTATTGTTGGATTCTGAACACAAAAAGGAGAGGCTTCTTTTGGTTTTAATTTCCCTTTTGCTTCAATAGTCCTGAATTTGAATGTTATCCACTTAAGCTTCGATAGTGTCTCTCATTCCAGAATTCAGATGCTGCATATATTAACCATAACCTGATAATGAAATAGTTAAAGACTTCTCTAAATCAGATCGAGAACCCCTTTCGATCCGTCTTCATGTTTTCAATTGTTTTGAGCTACCATCAATTTTGGAATATATACATGTATTCATGCTGACATTAGATCGAAAGATAATCTAATGTCTTGTAAAATCCGTGTTTGATTATATGGTAAAAATTTCGACATCCAAGTGAGTTATTTCAAGGTTGATCTTGCTTAATTATTTTGCGGGTTGCAATTTTCCGATCGAATTTCTTTTAATTTGACTGAATTAGTATTTGCTAGGAATCATCTTCAACTCTACCATTCAAAGGTATCCATTAACAGAGAGTATAACATGTATTGATTCCTCTGCGGGCTCACAGGTTTATAGTTTTTTGAAAGCAAATTGATGGAGAATATTGAAGGTATCTGCGGAGATTTAATCCCAGCCAAGGAAAACATCGTTCCAACACCACCTCCATTGCCTGGATCTGCATTCAGTGGTCATCTGCAGAAGGGTTTGGTTTCAAGTGAATCCTTGCAAAGGGGGTACAGCTGCGTCTATACTGCAACAAGAGACCTCTGGGACAGCCTCTTTGACGAAGCCCATAGAGCAGATGCTTCTATCCATACAGATCATGGTGGCATTGTATATGCACATGCCTATATCCTCGTAAGTTTATTTAATCTCACCATTTCATAACCTAAAAGAAGTTTCCTGTCATTGTTGTTTCTTATTCAATTGGTTTTTTTTTTCCTTTCTAAAAGATGTGTCAGATTTAAGTTATATCCGTTTTTTTAAGATGAAAATTTTGCACATTTTGCATTTAGCATACCCAAAAGCAGGAAGGCTATTGCCTAACTATATCATAGTTCAATTCAATAAGTGGTTGGGTTCTCCTTATGTAATTTTGCTGCAGGGTATGGCTTCTCCTGTGATAAAAGGCATGTTAAAGCAATCAAAAAAGTCTGGTTGGAACCGGTCAATCTCGATCCGTGGAGTTCCACCTGATGCCGTGAGAGTATTTGTTAGATATCTATACTCTTGCAGGTAACTATTTTCTTGTACTGTTTCATATTTGATAGTCACTATAGATTGAGGATTTCGAACTTCAAAGCCCTATGGACTGACTTGAGAAGAAACGTCCGAGGGAACATGAACTTGGTTGTGTTTTCTGATGTATTACCATTACTACAATTTATTTCAGATACGAGAAAGAAGAAATGGAGGAATTTGTATTGCCGCTGCTGGTGCTGTCACATGTATATGTGGTTCCCCAGTTGAAGAGAGAGTGTGAGAGGCAACTGGATCGTGGTTTGCTGACAATTGAAAATGTAGTAGATGTTTTTCAGCTTGCTTTACTATGTGATGCTCCTCGTCTCAGCCTTATGTGCCACCGTATGATGATAAAAAACTTCAAGGCTATTTCTTCCACCGAAGCATGGCAAGCAATGCAGCAAAGCCACCCAGTACTCGAAAAGGAACTTCTTGAATCAGTGATCGACGAAGAAAATGTAACACCTCTCTCTCTATCTTATTTTGTCCGCTTGATATATCAAACCGTGCCTGAATACTCCAAGAGCTTAGTATGCTGGTTTTTCTAAACCAATCTTTTAAATTTTACTTCCAGAGGCAAAAGAAAAGAATTAAGAAGATAAATGAAAGGAAGATCTACTCGGAACTATTTGAGGCAATGGAGGCTCTTGTTCATATATGTAGAGATGGTTGTCGTACAATAGGCCCACATGACAAGGACTTTAAGGTGAACCAGCCGCCATGTAAATATGCAGCCTGCAAGGGGCTGGAATTGCTTATCCGCCATTTTGCAGGCTGCAAACTGAGAGCCCCTGGTGGTTGCACCCAATGCAAGAGAATGTGGCAACTCTTGGAGTTGCACTCTCATCTTTGTGCAGATTCTGATCTCTGTGAAGTCCCGTTGTGCAGGTAATTTATCAAAATCTGTCTCCTCTTTTTCCATCCTTCTTCGTTGTTAGCTTTTTTGGAAATCATTGTAGAAATAGTTGAATTCACCTAACTAGAATGCTCCGTGATTTCAGGAATTTTAAGGACAGGACGAGGAATCAGGGCAGGAAAGATGAAATTAAATGGAAATTGTTAGTAAAAAATATTCTGAGGACGAAGGGAATAGCAAGAGCACCATTCTTTTCGACGATAGAAACCGTATCTAAATGAGGAAAAGAAGACTAGTATTCTTTTGTATAAACATTCAATCTGTAAATTTTCCCCCCATTTGATTGCGCATTTGCATTCTCTGTACATCACAGATTCAAGAAATGAAAACAAAGAGTTATTTAGTACAAATCTCGGTGTTATCAGTTCGCCTCGAAAAATTGAAGAATTAAACAACTCAACAAAATTGAACTCTTGCAATTCCTTCTTTCTCAACTAAAATAGCTCTGGAACAAACCATTGGGGGCAGTAGAGTAAACTAATGAACTCTGGTTTCATACTCAAACCTGATGCAAATTTAGAAATTGTGGCCTCTTGGGAGAAATGGGATCTCATGGAGGCTATAATGGTGTCGTCGGAGGAGGGGTTGGTGGAGGCGGCGGTGGAGACGCC
The DNA here is from genome assembly GCF_001995035.1 of Momordica charantia. The sequence continues at coordinate 2,886,419 of NW_019104492.1, forward strand.
GCCGGCCGTCGCTGATCCTGTTTTATCAATGAATCCTCTAAATATGATAGAGGAGAAGAAGTTCCTCTGGCTTGAACAACGGGCGATTTGAAGTGAGCTTCTTTTTCGCTGAAGGAAACTGCCGCGGACCACTCCGGCGTATGAAATACTGTTTCTCTGCTCTCCTCGTCGGAGAATGGCGTCTCAAATGATGGGTTTTGGATATGATTTTGAGAGAGAGGAGGCAGTGGTTGCAACTCAGGGCTAGGAAGGTGAGAGCGGAACTCTAATTTCTTCACAGAATCCAGCCGGCGACGCAGCGGAGATTCATCTTCTCTATTTGCACCCTCCAGCTCGACGACCGAGCACGGCCTCCGCTCCACGGTTCCGATATTCAAGAAACTCGATCGTGGAATTCCAGAATCGTGCCGAAAACTCAGCGAATGTTCCTTCTCGACAAGCAATCGAGACTTGAATCGGTACTTAATTCGCTGCCGGTACAAAAAGAAGGCGAGCGCCGAGAGCATTCCCAAAGTCACAATGGCGACGGAGCACACAATAGCCAGAGATTTGATCGGCTTAAAAGGCTGCTGCGTCGACGACGGTAGAGTTGGGAGAGTGACATTGGAAGGGGCAGGCGTAGGCTGGTCGGAATTTACAGAAGCCGGCGGCGACGGTGACGGTGGCGACACGAATGTTCCAGGATCCAATGGCTGGTGCAGACTTCTTCTCCGACTATCGCCATTGACGCGGGGATCAATGAAAACAATCAACAATTTTAGGCTGAGAATGAAGATGAGGTAAGAAGCTTTCATGGCGGATAATTAGGATTTGTCTACGTTCTCTCTTCGGGAGGGTTCAGAACACTAAAGTTATTAATTATGGGTTCTTGTGAGGACCCAGAGAAAAAATAATTAAAAATTTTTTTAGACAGACTAAAAAATATCAACTCTTAAATTGTTTAAGAGAGTGATCAAATGATCTACGAAATATTTTCTTTTTGTTTTTTGTTAATCTACTTTGATAATTTTAAAATTAGAGAGTCAACCCAAGACATTGCATCAATGGGATGAAAACTTACCATATTAGTTGTCATTAAATTACGATAAAACAAATTATACTGTAAGCATCATTGTGAATATGTGATCAAATTTTTTTCTTCTACAATTGTAAAAAGAAGAAAAAAAAAAGAGGTGGGACAAGATGAAAACAGACAACTACACCAAAATTAAATTTAAATCTAGACTCTAGAACTATCTAACTATTTTTTTAATACCACAAATGTTTTATAACTATTGATCTTAAGGAAAATAATTAATATCTTATTTATTGGATTAATTAACAATGGTTGCTTAATTGAAGGTTAAATTTTTAGAAGGCAACTAGATTTGTTTGACCAGAAAAGGGAAATTAACAACTGTTGCACTATTTTTTATTTTTTTAGTTGGCACGTTTGAAGAATTAAACTTTAGAAAGTAAACAAAAGAAGAAGAAAATTAAATTGGGTAATTTTGCCCAGTTCTCTCTGGCCTGCCACGTGGCCTCTTAGTAACCTCGTCAAAATTGAAATTGAAAGGGAAGTTGTCTAATGCGAAGTGATTTTCAAAGCCTCATTGAAGAACGTGCAACTTTATTTTATTCACAAAGGACAATAGGGCACTTAAAAAATAGAAAAAATGTATTATTAAATTAGCTTACAAATTAAAAAATAGTATGTTAGATGGATAGCGACGTCAATATAAAAGTCTATAGCAACTTCAAAGTTCAAACCTATAGAAATCATTAATGTTATAAAAATGTATGGTGAATGAAATGGGAGTTACTTCCTTGTTTAGGATTACATAATACATAATTCATTTCTAGCTACATAAGATTTCAAATTTCATAAACTCTCAACATGAATATATTATTATATAAGTTTTTTAAACGACAATCGTTTTAGTCATTGCCTTTTACTATAAAATTCATCGCTCGGTTTCTTTTTCCTTTTCATATTGACATAAAATAAACTTTAATCAACGTAATCAAAATTCTTGTTCTCAGCCTCATTTTAATTTCATCTCATCCCCTGACTTATCTCAACCACGATACATGCCTGCTAAATCATCTATTCAAAGCCATGTTAACTTGTCTAAGAAAGAAATACGTTTTATTTTTTTTAAAATATTTTTTTGGTGTGTTTTGTGCAGGCAGGAAGAGGAGTCTACAAAGCATCTCTCTATTTGGTATGCCCTTGCCCTTTAGTTGGTGGTTGGGAGGCCCAGCTTTGGAAACGAAGCCCAAAACGGAAGAATGGGCCAAGGTGGTAGTTGGTATTGGGCTTAGAGAAAGAATGGGCTGGGCCTGGATAGAGGAAGGAGGAAGAAAATAAATAAAAATAAAAAAGGGAGTGGGGTATTTGCATTATTAAAATAGAAAAGTGAGGGGGGGAGCATGATGGAAAGTTGAAAAAGAAGGGAGTGAGAACAACGAAAGAGACACATGTTTTTGTTTTTGTCTGTTTTGTTGTTTCTGATTCCCAATCCATTTCCAATTCATACGTCTTTTTCCCTCTCCCCTCTGCCTTAACCTTATTTCTTTTTTTCTTTTTTTTTTTTATATATATAAAATAATTATTGTATACTAAACTATAAAGTTCACTCGGATTTGACTTGGATCACACAACTTTATTTCCACCTCTCATTACGACCCCTACACAAAAAAGAAAAATCCCACTACAATCATTCTAAAACATAAATAAAAATAAAAATCATGCATAGATCTACTTTTGAAGCCATATAAGAGTTTCTGGGGTTTTTTTTTTCTTTTACCATTTCTCATTTTAATGTTCTCATGTAACATTTATTTTAAAGAGAACCTGAGCACAAGTTTTGTTAAGCTGTATTTGTTTTCATATAATAATATATAGAAATCTGAATGGGAAGTGGGAGTGTGGAGATGAGATGAGGCTACAAACCTAAGAACTGATTGGGCAAAAGGTAATTATCTCATTACCTGTGCCATGCACCTCTGTTTGTCCCCTCTCTCTCTCTCTCTCTCTCTCTCTTCCAATTGAAAGAATAATATAAGAAAACTTTCTCCAATGCCTTCATTCAATGTGGGCTTTTCATTAAAAACTAAGAGAGAGAGAGAAGAATTGTGAATTGTGTTGGGAGTGGGAGAATAATATAAGACCATGCATCCATGTTCATGATTCTTTTTGATACTTGCCCACTCTTACAAATAAAAAGCTGATAAAATAAAAGAGAACCTAATCTCTTCACCAGTCCTCTCCTATACTACCTTTTGCCTTTTGGACCACTTTAATCTCTTGATGGGTAATATAAGGAAAAGAAGAGAGATTTTTGAGATTGTTATTCATGATTAGAGGAGGGTGTGGAATGAAGGAATTGGGGGGAGTGTTAGGCACGTGGGTTCATAATTTGATATGATATATGATAATTATTATTGAGAGGTTTAACTTGTTTTACTGTTTCTAATTGGCTTCAACTTTTTGGTATTTTTGTAAGTGCTTTGCTGAGGAGTTGTTGTTGTGTACCAAATTTTCTGCTCAAATCCAGGCTTTATTTTTTTGGTTGGGAGTACCAAAACAGAGCCACCATTTTCTGAATTTCTCATCTCACTTCCATGATCTTTATTATTCACACCAATACTCAACTCTTCTTTCTTCTCACACCCAATACTGCCGCCTGCTTTTACATCTCCACTGTCTTATTACGTCATTATAACAACAAATTAAAAAAAAAAAATCATCTAACTTAAACTTTTGGGTTYATTGGTCGTTTAATCATGTTTAAGATGATATCAAAGCAAGATATCATTTATTGTCATTTCCTCTCCATTTATATTCATTTATACTTGTTGGATCTTGTGCAATTTTTTAAACCCACAAATGAGGGAAGTGTTTGTTGTTTAAGACAAACTTTTAAAAATTACCCAAAATTCTCACAACAAAAACACTTAAAATCTCATGAACAATGAAATGCAGTCACAAAAATCACATGCTTAAATTTGACTAATTAAGCTAAGTAGAGGAATTTAAGTGTGTAAAAAAATTTTTTTTTTAGTTTTATGTTTGACTTGTTACTCTATTGTTTGGACGGATCTTTTTCCTCTTTAGATAAACTATATATATACACACAATTATGCACTGAAATAAAATGAGGCGGGAGGTTTCTATAAGTAGAGCTTCCGACAAGCCTCCAACGACTCTCCGACAACCCAAGAATCGTGGCGTGTTGTCGTGGATTTTGTTGGAGATTTGTGTGTGCGAAAGTAAATATAGTTCGACTCGACTGATATGTTAGGTGTCCTAAGTGTGAGACTTTGGTCGGCTTGACGTGGAATGTGGGTCACGATTATCTCCTGTAATTCAGCTCTATCTTTACAAAGGTTCGAGCTACATCTTCTTTCAGGTGTCAGTGTTGGCTCATCACTATTGAACATATAGAATGTCATCACATGGCTGATGAGAAATCACCTTGAAAACATCCTACTTGTAACTTTGGTCAATTTTAGTAGTTATTTATTTTTAAAAGGGATTATTTTAATATTTATTTACAAAGTTCTAATTCAAATTATGATGTAAGGTTGATAAATATTTTGTTGATGACTAAATGATCATTTTTTAATGTATAGAGATCAAAATAGACAAAGTTAAAATAGAGGGATCGATGTAAACGAAATTATTATAAGATAAGGTTGGGTGGTGCTTGCAAAAATCACATGTTATAGGCACATGACTTTGGTTTAAAGTTTGAACACGAAAAAACACAAATGTCGTTTTCATCTTCAAGTGGGTATACTTATGAATGTCATTGAGATTCTAAATGTCAAAATTAACATGAACCACCCAATTAAAAAAAAAAAAAGAATTTACTGTAATTTGTAATACTTAATTAAGATTTCCCATTAACCTTCCTTAGGAGTTTTCATTATTATTATTGTTATTTTTTGCATGGCTCCTACATAATGCCACTTTCCATGTGCATATATCATCATATGGAAAAAAAAGAAAAAAAAAAAGATTGATTTTTAAATACCATCTCTTAAAAAGACCAATTTTTTAAAAGCAAAAAGGTCTTTCCATCCAAAAAAAGATAACTGTATTTTCAAAAGGTATTAAATCTCGACATTAAAGAAGAGCATTTTATAATATTCATATATAAGCACTTCCTTAAAACTAAAAGTACGTCCTTTTCCTTTTATAAGAAAAAAATAAAAAGTAGATTAAAGAAAAGTGCAGAAAGAAGAGGAAGAAGAAGAAGAAGAAGAAGAAGAAAGGGGAAGATAGGGTTCATCATTTGAATTTGCAGAAACCTTATAATTAAAGAAATAAATTAAAAATGAAAAAGAAAAAGAGAGAAAAAATGAATAGCAAATCTTGGAGGTAATGATGGCGAACAATGGGCATCGCATCATTCATTGAATCTGCAATTTGCCATCACACAGTTTCAAGCTTCAAGGCGTCAGACTCAGAACCCTAAAACTAAAATATTATTATTATAACCCTTTTTTTTTTTTAATCTCATCATTCCCTCCCCCCATCTTTTCTTATTTCTATTTCCGACCCTGTTTCCTGAATATTTCTCTCTAATGTTTTTTTCAAGACATTAGGAAAAAAACGATCTTACTTTTATTTTTTATTTTTTTTATATGTACTGCAAGTCTGTAAACAATCTCACTTTTATTAAAAAATACGTCTGAATAATTTATTAATTTTAGTGGATGAGAATATGGCGATACACATATTTTATTTAAATTGCCACGTGTTGAATGAGAAATTAAAGTCTACTCCACAATCTATAGTTTATTTAATTTTGTGAATAAATACTTTTCTTAGAGGCAACCAAGACTTCAGCTTCGTAACTTTATTAGATGTAGACTCTCTTTTCCAAAAAAAAAAAGGACTCTCTCCATTAACGACATATATTTTTTCTTCCAAATTAATATCTGATATGATAATGTTGTTATTTTTTGTTTTTCAAAATTCAGCTACATCTTAATCATTATTATCTTTCGACCTCTTTAATTATAAATTTCTATTCATGTCATAATTTTGATATGTTTTTTCTTAAATATCCTAACTTTTTTCGTTTCAAATATAATATAAATCTGTCATTTTCATGTGTTTTATCTCTGACTTTGATTTAGATTATATTTATGATAAAATTGTAAGTATTTTGCTTATTTAAAAAAATATATCTTTTAATTTTATTTACGTACATGTTTTTATAATGATTTTAGTTATTTCATTTGCTGTCTTAGTTGAGTATACTAAGATTTAAGGATGAAAAAAATGGGTGGATGTAATTTTAAAATTTGAACTGGGCTATAGGATCGAAAGCGAAAATCTTAAAATCATTGAAAGAAAATTGTGATTTTGACTAAGAAAAAGTCTAAAAAACATGACCGAATTGATAATTTACTTCTAAAATATCTTCCACATCTTGGGAATAAAAATTTAAACTTTTGATCATAAAAAGTAAAAAAAGGAAAAAAAAAAAAGTCAAGAATGAACCAGTAATTTACATATTGGCCGCAGAAAAAGAAAAAGAAAAAGAAAAAGAAGAAGAAAAAGAGGAATGAGGGGAAAAGATGAAGAGGAGGGAGAGGGAGGAAAAACTGGTCCGATCCAACAAATTAAAGGAATCCATTTTTGCTTTTTCTTTTGTTCAGTGCGACAAAATAATAAAACAGAGGAGAAAAAAGAAAAGGGGGAAAAAAGGAAGGAGAGAGATAGGATTATGATGAAAGGCAAAGGCAAAGCGGAGTAGAGAAGGGGAAGGAGAAGGGGGGTCGTTTTCTGGTAAATAGTGCTCTTGGTTTGCTTTCCCTGAACACATTCGCACAAAGACATGTACTGAGACGAAATTGATAGGGGCGACTCAGCTTATTGTAGTCCCTCAAGGGGGCAGCAAAGTTATGGCTGTCAGATTAGCGTGCAATTTTTATTGTTCAAAAGGAAAACAGTGGGGGCCTCATGGGTCTCTTCTCTTTCTCAAACAAACTCCACACCCCTTTTTCTTTTTCATTTTCGTTTTCATCTCCGTTCTGGTTTGCCCAATTCGGGGTTTTGAGTAATTTCCCCCCTCCAAAGATTTCTCGGTGGTGGGGGCGGTGGTGCTGATTCAGAGGGAGAGGGAACATTCTGGGGTTGGCCTTTTGTGTTTGTGTAGCTGTGGTGGCTGTCAAACATGAGGCACAGCTCATATTTCTGATGGGTGGCCTTTACTTTTCTTTCTCTCTACTTTGTGGGGTTCTCTGCGGATACGAGTGCTCGCCTCTGTGAATGTGAACATTGTTTCTGATTGTTGTGCCCATCGATATTTGATTCTTCGTGCTTGCCAAAGTGAATAAAGCAATACCCAAACCCAACCTCTGATCTCTCGTCCTTTTTAGGTAAGCTACTCTCTCATCCACTTCTTTGTCTATTTTCTTTCTTTAAATTTATCTTCTTACTGTTGTATTCTTGCGTTTTTCCCTGATTCGGCTCTGTTTGCTTTCCTTCTACTTGGTTCCATCTCTCAGTCCAGCCCCATTTTTTTTCTTTTACTGTTTTCTTCTCCTGGGGTTTTCCAAATCACCAACTTCTTCAGCTCCCACTTGCTTAGTAAGTGGTCTCTGTTGTTTTATGTCTTGCATTCATTTGAACCTGAGAAATAAATATCCTGATTCTTTCATCCATGCGATTCTCTTGATTTCTTCATCCCAATTTTAGTTGGAATCTCGTGGTCTCATGTTGGAGTCTTTAATTCTAACAACTTGGGTGTGCCTGAACTTGAGACATAAATTCTATTCTTGTGGTTAATTTCAGCTTACAATGGACGATTCTCTTTCTTTGCAGTTGCAGGTGTTGATGAGCTTTCAAATCAAGTTGAGAAGATCAGAAAAGACTTAAGAAAGACGTTGGAACAGGGGATTTTGAGTTGTGAAACTCTGTGGACTGGGAAGGATCTTTTGGTTTTTGACCCATTGGAAAGGAAAGGAAAGGGAAGGAAGGGGAAAAAGTAAAATAAAAAACCAACAAGGAAGACAAAATCTAGAGGGGAAGGATAAAGAAATAAGGGAAAGGACGGTGGTGTCAGGTATTAGGCAAGTGGGGGTGTCTCCAGCTTTGCGAATTATATACGTTTTTAGAGTGTTTTCTTAGTAATGTCACACCCATTCGACCCTCTATCCCCGGGGTCCTTGGGAAGTGTTACTCATTGAGGAAGCAATCTCTTAATTTACAACTTTTTTCAGTTTCAGTGTGTGTGATTCTTTAATTACAAAACCCCACTCTCTCCCTCTCATCACTTTGAAGAAAATATTCGGTCACACTAGGGAAAACCCCCAAGATTTCCTTGTTCATTTGATATCTTCAACATAAGAGATCGGGTTGAGCTCCGGTGTTTCGTCCCACTTCTTTGGTTTGTCTTCTATTTACGGGTTTGCTGTGGATTGACATCAAGAATATTGAAGCAGAGAAAGAAAACAGAAACTCAGATCCATTTTCTTGATCAAGAACATGAAGTTTATGAAACTTGGATCCAAGTCTGATGCATTTCAGACTGATGGGGATAAAATTAGGTGAGACATATCTCCTCTTTTTATTAGCCTTTCATGTGTTTTTTATTCTACATACCCCAGTGATGGGGTCACCGTTGGATGTTATATTGCAACAGACTGTTAATCAATCATTGTGTAGTGAGTGTAGGTTCRTCACCAACTTTTCCTAGTTTCTCATTTTCAGTATTTAGGCGATGTTCTTTTTGCTAAAAGAAAAATATTCCTAAGTCTRTTAATCAAACATTAAATTGCACGTTTCCACGACAAGTCTCAATTTTCATCTAGGAGAAACCTCAACAACATAAAGAGTTATGTGTGTATTTGTAACAGTCGTAACTCATTGATGAAGAGATTCTGCGTTCTGCCAGTCTAAGTGTGTTCTGGAGTTTTAAATATTAAAGTGAAATTCTGGGCCAGAGGAAGCTAGTTGTCTTAGGACTCATAGGAGCAATCCTKTTCTACTTCCAATCAATTTTGTTTGGGAATTTCTTGTTTTTTTATCTAATCTTTTTTGGGTATGGGATAACAGACTCTCCAAAGGCCTATATCAAACCAAAAATCTGGTAAATAAGCCATTTTCTTTTGGCTTATACAAATTGTAAGCTCTTATTGCTGGCTAATGGAAGATACGAGTTTCTTTTGACTGCTTTGATTTTAGATTCCTTGAAACTTCATAAAAATGAAGACATCCATTTCAGGTCTATGTTCCAGGGTTTTCAAACTTACTTCAATGAGATTTGAAATCATTCTTGTTTCTTCAGGTATGTGGCGAACGAGCTAGCAACTGACATCGTTGTCAACGTTGGAGATGTGAAGTTTTATCTGCATAAGGTATGGATCTGGTTTATCTTTTTATTTCAGAGGCAGTGATCTTGTTGAATAACCTAAGCCCATAAAGAGTATAATTGAGAGACTGAATTGTCAAGGTCCACACTGTGTCACTGTCTAGCACATTTATTATATATATGCTTAGATGACAAATGAAAGCTTGGTTCCTTAAGTTGCAAATAACTATATCTAAATTTATTTATTGATGAAGATTTTTAGGGGATATATATATWTTTTTTAATTTGATAAAATTATATATAATAYGAAACATATTCCAAGGGTGTGACATGATAATTAATTCGGCCTATTTTCATTTCTAGACATGATAATTTTGCTTTATTGCCCTTATTTCTATCTTAGAAGCTATGGAGAACTTTAGCAGATTAACTTTTGCATATTTATGTGTAAGATTGTTAATTTTCTTTCGCAGCAAAAGTATATCGAAAATTAAAGATCAATGCCGAACATTATTCACCCTTCTTAAGAGGACRAATGTGATGCTTGTGATTTTAACCGGTTGAAAAGTAATTATTAGAAGTAAATTACAAGTACAAATTACTTCTTTTCTAAAATTAAGAACATAGATATTGAAACATTAAGCCCATTTGTGTAACACGTTCACCTAATTGCTTGCAGTATTTGAGGACTGACATTTCAGTCTTATAAGCTTTAGAGGCWATAGGTTTAGAAGCTCAAAGTTACATTCTTAGAAAGAATTTAGTTCTTGTTTTTAAACGTTGTATTAATACCATGTAGCATTCTCATTTCYGTAGTTTCCGCTTCTGTCGAAAAGTGCGCGGTTGCAGAAATTAGTCACTCAGTCAAATGAAGAGAATAGTGACGAAATCCATATCCTGGATATACCAGGTGGACCGGCCGGTTTCGAAATCTGTGCTAAGTTCTGTTATGGCATGGTTGTCACTCTCAATGCCTACAATGTCGTTGCTGCTAGATGTGCGGCCGAGTATCTAGAGATGTATGAAACTGTTGAGAAAGGAAATCTCATCTACAAGATCGAAGTCTTTCTCAACTCAAGCATCTTCAGAAGCTGGAAGGACTCGATAATTGTTCTTCAGACAACAAAGTCTCTTCTTCCATGGTCTGAGGAGCTTAAGGTGGTGAGTCACTGCCTTGATTCCATAGCTTCCAAGTCTTGCATTGAGACTTCGAAGGTCGAATGGTCATACACCTACAACCGAAAGAAGCTGCCATCTGAAAATGGGGATGATTCTCATTGGAATGGTGTGAGAACGCAAAAGCTTGTTCCTAAAGACTGGTGGGTTGAAGACCTCTGCGAGCTTCAAGTAGATTTATACAAGCGAGTAATAACCACAATTAMATCGAGGGGTAAAATCAGTGGCGACGTAATTGGGGAAGCTTTAAAAGCATATGCCTCGCGGAGGTTACCTGGGTTTTCTAAAGGTAYGGTTCAGGGGGGTGATATTGCAAAAAATAGACTACTGGTGGGCACAATAGTACAGCTACTTCCCACAGGGAAGGGGGAAGTCTCCTGTAACTTCTTGCTTAAGTTGTTAAGGGCAGTGATTCTGCTGGATTGTGGAGAGATGGGAAAACTTGAACTGATGAAAAGAATTGGTCAGCAGCTAGATGAGGCCACAGTGGCTGATCTTTTGGTTCGAGCTCCTGCCGGTGAAACAATGATATACGATGTTGACATGGTCCAAAACCTTGTCGAGGAATTTGTGGCACAGGTGCAGAATGTCCACACTGATCTCCACATGGAAAATGAATACCATGARATTAGAAGTCCAAAGTTTATTTCTGATGCTTCCAAGTTGATGGTTGCAAAGCTGGTTGATGGCTATCTTGCAGAAGTTGCTCGCGATCCTAACTTACAACTATCAAGATTTATCTGTCTTGCTGAATCAGTATCAAGCTTCTCCAGACCATCTCATGATGGACTGTACCGGGCCATCGATATGTATCTGAAGGTATGTTTTACACTCATTTTGTGTCAAGCAACTACATTATCCTTTGAACGATGTTAACATGAACTTGATTTTGTATCACTGCAGGAACACCCTGGAATCAGCAAGAGCGAGCGGAAGAAAATATGTCGATTGATGGACTGCAGAAAATTGTCCCCCGATGCGTGTATGCATGCTGTGCAAAACGAGCGGCTTCCTTTGCGCGTCGTTGTTCAGGTTCTTTTCTTTGAACAAATGAGAGCCTCAGCAGCATCAGCTGGTGACAGCACGCCGGATCTACCGAGTTCAATTAGGGCCTTACTCCCTGGAGGGGGATCTCATGGAAGCTCGAGGTCTACCACGACGAACACTGAGGACGACTGGGATTCTGTTCCAACTATTGAAGAAATAAGGGCGTTAAAAGGGGAGCTCGCCGCTCTGAAGCTAGGAAGTGGGGATAGAACTGGAAGCGACAGTGCTAGAAACAACCTCGAAAGGGCTGCAGGGAATAAAATGAAGGGCATGCTCATATCAAAGAAGATATTTTCGAAACTCTGGTCGAACAAAGAGAGGAACGGAGAGATCAGTAGCTCCGAGACATCAGAAAGCCCGGGTTCTTCAAATGCAGAGGAAACGAAGTCGACCCCCTCAAGAAGCCAGAGGCATTCGATATCATAATTCTACAAATGTAGTAATTGTTAATTTTTTTGCTGGCAATCTGTAAAATTTTTCTCAAATCTTTTGACAGTTAGAACAAGTAGAATCCACTGACATATTCCACCATGACAAAGGAGAATTTGGTCGTATGCTGTGCATGTACAAGGTAAGCTCCTACTCCTAGGTCGGGGTCTCTGTTTTTTCTTACAGTTGAATTCTTGTAAGAATTGTTGGTCTGTATGTTTTTGTTTTATGGGTCGTTCGGTTATATTTTTGTTGTACCATAAATCAGAACGTAGTGAGGAATGTCAGAGACTGCTTTATTGGGATTTTGGGTGGTGCTGCTGGTCCTCTTCTTTATGTGACATTACAAAACAAAATTCACTCAAGGACATGCTCTGTACAGTATTTGCAGTTGTATTTTGGATTAAAAATCAATTTAGACCCATTTAAGGATCCAACATCATTGATCAAAGTTAATCAAATTAATTTCAACTTCAGCAACTCAACAAGTTAAACGTGTCTGAAGGTATCTCAAAATAATTTAGCTAAAGTACTATAATTATAAGCAGTCGTTGTACACATTTAAAAGTGTTTTTAAATGCTTCCCTTGCAATCACTATAGTTAAAGCACCCTATGAGTGTAAGGAAGCGATTTTCAATTTTTTTTAAGTATTTGTAAATCACTTCTAAATACGATGAGTTTTGATGATAAACATATGTTAAAAACACTCGAAAATATGATCGTTATAGGTTGAAAGTTCATACCCTCTCATTCATATTTGTGTCGTTATATTCTCCGAACCAGCCAAATCAACACGGATCAATCATATTTGTGTCGTTATATTCTCCGAACCAGCCAAATCAACACGGATCAATCAAAGGAAAAAAAAAAAAAATCAAAATATTGAGAGATAAGATAAAAAAATAAAAGAAAAGATTTGAAACAAAATACAGGTCCCCCTACCCTATAGTGTAGGTTACCATCAGTGCCAAAACTACACACACTTTACAGATTCCCCATATTCAAAAGGTAAAGGAAAAGGACTTCAGTGGGACTGATCCATTGTTTTTTTTAAAATATCATATATCACATCAAAGAAAACACTGCCTATCATATTATTCTTCCTTAGTAGAGGTAAATCTAGTCAATCTTAAGGTTAAATTATTTGGATTTGAAGCCTTAATTTATGCCTATTTGGCAATATCCTTAATTCACTATTTTAAAACATGTAGTGGAAACTAACAAATACCAACCAAACTTTGACCCAACAATGTGAAACCACCATTCACTTGTTTCTTATTTACTTTCTCCTACCATTGACCCAATATGCCCAATTTCTTCTTCCAAAAAAAAATTAAAAAGAAGAAGAACAACAACAAGGAGACTCCTTTGGATTCTAAATAAACCATCCTAAACTAAAAGTTCAAATATCTTTTCATATGAATACGGTCTGATAATTGATTCAATTTGGTTTTGAATATTTGAAGATCTATTGACTTTATTCACTTGCAAATATCTCATACATAAATATATGCTATTTTTCTAATAAATTTTTTTAATGAAAATTATTTTAACTAAAAAATTTAAGTCATATTGGATCACGATTTTATTTTTAGTTTTCTATTTTTAAAATTTATGTTGGTTCTTCTAATAATTTCATTAATACATTTTCACCTTCTTAAAAATACTTAAATTTGAAAAACAAAAATAATTTTTTTAATTTACCAAATTAAAGGATAATAATATATTTTAATCTAACGAAATGTTTTCTTGTAAGCATGTTTAAAACATCATGTTCACTTTACCAATAAACTAATTTATAAGTTAAAAATGAAAATAATTATGAGACGTTTAAGGTAGAAATTTTCTTAATCAACTTGCAAATACTTTAATTATAAATGACGAACTTAAAAGACTATTTAACATCTACAATTTTTGTTTTTTTTTTTTTTTAGAATGGATTGCAATTTGCAACAAAATAATAAAAACTTTTTTTGCTTTTTAAGTTGTATCATTAAATTCCTTTCTGGTTATTAATTTAATTATTTTATTTTTAGAATAATATAAGTAAAGACATGCAATAATATTAGAGTATTTTAATGGGAGGGAAATGGAGTGAAGGCATCCAAATATGGGAATAGTAAACTCATCTGAAAGAGAAAAAACGAGAGTCAAACTTTGGGTTTAATTATTGAAATTACCTAATCCAAAAGTTTAGTGCCCGACTGACTTTGTCTTTATATGTAGTTTAACATTAATCAATTATCCACTTTTACCCGTCATATTATTTAGACTTCCGCAACATATATTATATATTATAATGCATGCTTGTGAGATATTTGGAGCATACTATAAAATTTAATTAATTAAATAATATTTGTGCTAACTTTTCTGAGCGTTTCCTGGAAACATTTTGGAAGGGAAATGATGTGCTTACCAAGTAAAAAGCAAGTGATTAATTGTCAACAATTTCTACTTTTTAGACCTTGACTGCTCACAATACCACAATATTATATCTGGATATGAAGTTAGAATTTCAGTAAAAGAAGAATAAATCACAGTCAAGTCAAATAAATATTATACTATAAGCTGCTTATCTTATACAACACTATTGGTATATACCCTACATTTTTCTTTTTTTTTTTGGATATATATTTTGTGAAAATATTTTGAAACGTGCGTGGAGTGTCGGTTATGCATTATGAATCTATTTATTATGCGAGAATGGGTCGATTTTACTCTTAAGAGAAAAAAGAATATTATCTTATYGTGTTATAATATGAAGTAACTTGTATGGATTTGATTTTACCAAATATCATTTTCAACCTTCAAGAATGAAGAATACAAGCACTTGAGGAAAAAGGGCGGAGAGCCTTCACAATCCCATCAATTTGYTATCTTAGCCAAATCTCTTACTTTATGAATCATATATCCATTTAATAATGGTTATTAGTGGCTTTTTCCGTGACAACTTTTTAATTCTCTCTTCSTTTGTAAATTTTCTAAATATATATTTTTAGTATTTATTTTAATTTTAGATGATGTATTAATGTCAAAGTCATGTAATCAYACTTCAATGAACAGAACATTAAATGAATTTAGACGAGAATTGAAAGTAAATTTTAGGAAATATTGTTGAAAGGGAGGGGTTGGGAAAATGTCACGCACGCACGCACCCATATCTTCACCCACTTCAAATAACTGATGATAGATTCAAACGTGCATGACATTCCATGGGTGTGGGAGCAACTTCCCGCTCATGTCGGCAATAGCATAAGTGTCAGGATGCAGGACGTCTCTAATGTGTTATGGCCCTTCCCAAAAGGACTCGACCACGCTAGCGTGCTCGAGGATTTTTCGCAAGACGAGATATCCAGGTCCGAAGCTACAAAATAGCCACGCCTCTAGATCCTTCTTGAATGAAAGACAATGACAAGATGGGGAGTGTTCCTTAAAACTAGGGTAGCACTTGGAAGCTGTATGGAYGCTRTGAAAAACTAATGTGATGAGTTACTGCACAGTCACAGGTGCTAGGGCATTCGGATGGCCTTTAGCTCGAGCATAGATGCTCTATTTCGACACTTTCCAGCRGCACTCTCAGCAGACGTGGTGGCATTTCGATTGTCCGTTCTAAATTCTACAATTCMTGTTCAAAACACCAAGGATTAAGCGTAATTCATTCAAATTGTGAAAATTGAGAATTCTAACMGCTTAGGACCCTARCTAGATGATTTCTACTTTTTTCATGATATTTTAATGAGAACCCTCACATTTTCGCACTTATATAACCCAATTTAGGCCACGAAACACTCTCTTTTAGGGAGTTATCACCCATCTGCATTTGTGATCCTCGGATCTCAGATGTAAGCCCCACTTGATAATTTTGTTAATGGCTTCAACCTGCCCAATTCACCTGCGTGCAGATGTGTCAGGGATGAGCTCAAATGCTTTATCCCAAGCTTGATGCAAAACTCRTTGATCTTGGAGCTGTCAAACTGCTTTCCATTATCAGTGATAATGATGTATGRAATGCCAAAATGGCAAACMATGTTCGTCCATACAAAATTTGGGATCTTGGCCTTGGTAATGGTGGCCAGCAACTCTACTTTTGCCCACTTGGTGAAATAGTCGATAGTCACCGTCACAAACTTGGTTTGATCTCAATCATGTCCTATAGGTAGGGGCTAATCATGTTGATACCTCATTGAACGAAATACCACAAGCTGGAGATCGAGGTGAGAAGCTCGAGCGTCTGGTGGATCGACGTAGGAAAACCCCAAGCATCGGTCACAGAAGTGGGTGAATGCTTTGGTCTCTTGGTTCATGGTTGCCCAATAGTAGCCTTGCYTGACCAACTTAATAGCCATAAAGCTGCCCTCGAAATGATTGCCACATATCCTTTTGTGGACTTCTCGCATAGCATAATCAGCATCATTGGTGTCGTGGCACCTTGATTTCCATTATTTTCAAGGGTAAAAGAAGCTAGTTAGGTGCTATTTTCTATTATTCTACACTCAGAAACCGTGTTTTAAGCTTACTTTAGTGCCCAAAACCTTTAATTGTGATTTCTCTTGGGTTATAAATGCATATATAATATTTTTATAACATTTAGAGTTGAKTTATAACAAAAATTACGATTTTGTGCAGGAAGTTACCAAGCAGGCGCCTAATGCTTTGGCAAATATCGAGATTGCCCTTAATGTGAAACGAACATTTTACTGTGTTCGACAGCTTCTCSTAACCCSTCCACGTGTCTTCCATGCAGAAAAGGAAAAAGTCAAATCAATAACAAATTAAGTTTAAGAAGTTTTGAAGGGATGACTCCCCACGAGATGCTCAACTCTCTAAGTTGTTTTCACTTCCTTTACCATTTTAATTTGTTTTAAAAAAGTTGAGATTAATTTGGCCAATTAAAATTTTAACCAAAAATCAATTCTCGAAACGTTAATATATTTCTACAACTTAAGTGATTTAATTTTGGAGAGAAAGACTTTAGACATAAAGATTTCGTTCAAGTAGCCTAGACATAGGACCTCGACCAAAGTTATGGTTGGTTCTTATTAAAATAAGTTCACTTTTCTAATAGCATTATTAGGAATGAATCTATACCTTCGAAATCACTTAGCATAAGAAGATGGCGAAACAAAATCGACGAAAAATCCCTAGAGGAAAACGTAGTGCCTAGTTGGAAATATTTTGTGTAATTTTTGCTAATTTGAAGTAATTGGGTTGAGTTTATTGCATTAAGTTTTTAAACATCAAAACCAACACAATTCATGATATTTGTTACCTCAAATTCAATTGCAAAGTCACTTACCATCATAATTTTTATAAAAAAAAAAGGCTTCATTAGTCGTTGTAGATCAATACTCAGAATACTCATTCCATTTTATTACTTGTGACAATTGTACACTTGCGCTCTATCAATTATTTCAAATTTAAAATCCCAAATATACCTTAAAGAGGTAGTGAGAAGCTGAACTTGTATAATTGCGCATTCTGCAAGTTATACCTTCCAGCCTTAAGTTCCATCTTTCGTAACTTGCTTGGTTGCCGAAAGATTCACCTCGGAGGAACTCCTTGATTGGTTGCTGAAAGTTTCACCTCGGAGGAACTCCTTGATTGGTTGCATCCATGTCAGAGCCGCAATACTGACGTCCATAACCTCAAGCTCCAAAATAGAAGGGGCGTAAGAGATTTCCACTGGGACCAATCTGGGGAGGTCGGTCTCATAAGCCAATGCGAGCTTGGCTGGGGCATTCACATTCGAATTTTCAAATCAAGGTACTTGATATATGGTGCTGTCCTTGAACTGAGCCAAAAGTTCTCTAACCTTGGCCAAGTATCTTTCCATTTTACCATATTTAGCCTGGTATTCTTTCGTTACCTAATTAACAACAAGCTGGGAATCATTGTAGATCAACAGATAAGAGAGACCCATAGGGCCTGTGCTAGGGAGCAGTCGGGGGCGGTTACAACAGCTTTAGTCAAACGGATCATAAAAGCCGCATGATTCTCGCTACAATTCCTACGATACGGAATACTTTCGATCCTTATAAATACACCACCACACTATCTTGTCAAGTAAGCAATTCAGTCTGATACCAACCTAGACATACGAACCGAGAAGTAATTTGAGCATCCAATTGGAGTGCTCACTCTATCCCTTTATGATAAGTACAAGTAGTAAGCTCTTACTAAGCTAGGCTCTCTACGACATGGATTTTCCCTCAACCACAATGTTTGAGGAAGAGAATACCCTGGACACGTGGAGGACCCCTATTGGTGCTCCAAGATGACTCATGAGTCATGCCCAGCTCGGACCGTCGAGATCACCACCACTAGCGTTGACAGATGCTAAGTATGAGAGCCGAGGTGAACCTGGCCGAGGTCCGACCTACCGGGAAGCTCGGTAGGGGCCGATGTGAGCTACTGTCAGCGGCGTGATTATCGGGTGTAACCGTCGGTCCCGAGATTACCGGGTGTAACCGACGGTTCCGAGATTACCGGNCGAAATTTGAGAAAGTATGGGATGGTGGAGGACGGGGGAGGGGGGTTTTTATAAGGCGGGGAAGATAATTAGGATATATATATAATGTAAAAATGGGTAATTTTGGCGAAACGCAAAAGGAAAAGACTCAGGAAATTGAATTTTGGGCTGAGTTGGAAACCCTTTGACGTTCTCTACAAATATGATATTTTATTTTGCCTTTTGGTTTTGGCTCCATAGAGGAAAGAAGAGGAAGATGTTCATCATTGCACAGGATTCTCCAATACGACCACCCTTTAAGTACCTGAATTTCACCCCTCTCTCTCATCCCATCCCCTTTATATTTAATAATTCTTGTTCTTCTGTTTTCGTCTCTGTCTCTTTCCTCCTCTTCCTTTTCCTTTTCCTCTCCTATTTAAGCAATATAAATTAATAATAATAGCAATAATAATTCACACACACATTTAAAGAAAAAAAAACGAAAAAAGAACAATAATAATACTCTAGTAGCCTACTCATAAATGTTATTAGAACCAAAGAGAGAGAGAGAGAGAGAGGAAGAGAAGGGCAAAAGTTTGTAAGAGGAAGAGGAAATGGCGGCTATGGCTGCGCTTTAAATGGGTTCTGATTGGGGTTTTAATCATTTATTTCTATGAAAGGAGGCCTCACCCCATCATCACTCTTCTGTAATCATTACCCCCTTTCCACTATCCCTTTTCAGTTTTTTTTTTTGCCCTTTTTACTGCCTCCATTTCTCACCCATTACTTCTCTAATTAATTGTTAATTTTAATTGATCACTAAAAATTCTTTTTACAAGAAGGTTTGTAAATTGGTTGTATTGCTTAATCAGTAAAGAGAAAAATTAGGCAGACTTAATTATAAAAATTTGGATGCATGAGGCGGCAAGGTGGAGTTGGTTCATGTCATGAGCATGATGGAGGGGTAAAATTGAGAATTCGGAGTATAGTGTGTGATAAAAAAAAATAATAAATTCTCTAGGGAAGTTGTGAGTTTGTGACGTGGCGGAAGGGATGGAAATCTCCTGAATTTTACGGCCGTTGGATTGGATGGATGGGGGTTGGGGCTGGATAGCGGCTTTCTTAAACTTAAGTCGCGTGGTTTTCCCGATGATTATCCACGTCGCATCGTGGCCATCCATCATGATCATCATCTACAGTCGCAATCATCGTGGCCCTTCTCATCATTACGGACGGCTGCGATCTTGCCACGAAAAGGAAGGCTAGATTTTGCCAAAGGACACCTACCCCTACCCTTCCCTTTCACAAACTGGCACCGCAGTCCTACACATGATCTGCGCTGCCCTTAGCCTGTGGAGACAATTTTATATTTATTTTTTTTTTCCTTTTTTCTTTGTTGTAATTTTCTTTTTYCTAAATAGTTGTTGAAGAGCATAGTGGGTGATGGATTGGCAGGGCATGTAACTTCCGCCGTTTGGTTATTTGGCAAAACTGTAATTATTGCAAAACAGAGGGGTATATTAAAACAGTGGTGGTTACGTCACTGCTAATCAAATGGGGCTACTGAAATTACCAATTAATTATCCAATCATTTAGTCTTAAACTTGAATAATTAATTAAGTAAACTCCATTTTGAACCGGTTTGGTGGGCCATGCAGAGTGAGTGAACACATAACAATTCCAAAAATTCCCCCCCTTTACAAAATTACTTGAAAATGATGTGATTATCTTTTAAATATTAAATTATCTGTAAATAACCACTCTTAAGAGTGGGAGACTATGGAAGTCAATAACAAAGCACCAAAAATCCACCTCTATTTTCCCCCAAGTTTGGCTTACATATATTTTTCTCTCTTTTTTTGTTTTTTTTTAAATTTTCATTTACTTTAAACAAATTGATTGATATGACATAGGAACATGATTTAGACTTCAACCTATGACAGAAATGATAAATTTATAATTTTTTTTTGTCACTCCTTCAACTTTGGTCTAAAATACATTTTAACCAAAGCTTTCACATCACATCTGGTTAAGGCATATTAACTCCAAAATGATATTATAATTGTCTACTAGATATTTGAGACCTTTGATTTGACACCTACGTAACCATTAGTTTAAATGCTTCAATTATTGTCTTTGCTCTTCTAATAATACAAYCTTAAATCCCCGTGCTCTAATCTTTGCTCTTTCCCTCCAACCTTAAAAGAATCTCATTTTGATTAATTCCTTGATGCAAATAACAATGCCATGGTCGTCATCACGATAAACAAACCCAATCCAACTTATGTTAATATCATTCACATTAATTTAATATCTCTAACTTAATTTTATCCATGGATGCTTCTGTTTTTGTCTTTGATTTTTTTCAATTATCTTATGGGATATTTAATAATATAATATGAATATAGAGAATTATGGTGATGGAAATGAAAGATAGATGATGACTTGAATGATTTGGAGTTACTGTTAAGGTTTTGTGAGGATGTGAATCATGTAAGCAGAGCTCCATGTGTTGTCCACTTCCTTGAACAGTTCTCTTTGTTTTTGTTTCATTTTTGTTTTGTTTTGTTTTTTTTTTCTCGCTCTCTCTTCCTCTAGGGAATATTTACAGTGGAGAGGTGGAGGTACATGCTTGAAAGAGGAAGGATTTTTGTTTTGGGGGATCATGATAAAATTTGTCAAACAAGTAAATTGCCGAGAAGCTCACCACCACCACAACCAAAAAGAAAAAAAAAATTGAAAGTTTTTGAAAAGGGAAATAAATGGAGACGGCTATATATATTATGTTGGAAAGTTCTTGATTTGTACCTCGAATTTTCCAGCCGCAGCCACGTGTGTTAAATTTAAAAATGAGAATGTCCCATTAATGTTCTCCCACTTCTAAAATTTAGACCCCAAGTTGGCAAATTTCTCATAATCTAAAGGAATAATTACAACCAAATCCATATTAATATTAGTATGAAGTTTTAAAAATAAATCAAAATAATAATAAAAAGTGGATCCCCTTTCCACTAAACCAGAAAGCAATTGGAATGTATACAAAGAATCTAGGTAGCCACCCATCCAAGTTGGTAAAAGGAAGTGGAGTATATTAATATATATATATATATATATAAGGAAGCACATAGAAAAAAAAAAAAGAAATATTAGAAGATATGTAAGAAAAGAGAGGCAGAAAAAAGGAAGTAGGGCCAAGAGATATTCATTGATGTTGATATTGGCCTTGAATGTACATAATATAAATATGGTACATTCAAAGTACACTTGTAAATTACACACTCTCTCTCCATAGTCTAATTTCCTCTATATATATATATATATATATATATTAATTTTCCTTCTTTGCAATATCCCACAGTGACAGTACAATTGGATTTCCCAGCCTTTTGTAGGCATTAATGAATTTGCATATGCTTTTTGCCCCTAAATCTATTTCCATCTTTGATCTCTATTCAATCTTTCAAACAAAACAAAATAATAATAATTAAAAAAGAAAAATTTTCATTTCACGTCTTGTTATGAGCGATTTTTTGAAAATTTATACGCGTGTCACTCATTGGTTAGCCATACRTGAATTAATTAAAGTTTTTCGTTATGATCTACAATGCATTAAATTTAAAATGATGAGTATGCTAAATGATTTGATTGGGTTGGTGCTTCTCATAGATGGGAGAAGTAAGATGAACTTATCTAAAACGGTCGGTAATATAGGAGCTCTTTTATATATAAACGCCAAATGAGTACACGACAAATTAGATTAAAGTTCAAATATGGTATTACGTCACTTGTTTTGTTGAAAATTTTAACTACTGTCTCTCTCTAAATGGTAATTTGACCAAGTGCTCAAATAAGTATACCGTTACCGTTAGTTGAGGTGACCAACCAACCACTTATCATATTTAACAAATTAAGAAATGATATGCGAACGTCCAATTACCATTCCAAATTAKTGAGTACTATAGTAATGGAGTAATCATTATTAGTTTTCTCGGAGTGGTATAGTGACAAAGACCGTAACTTGAGTCTTGTGGTATCACCCATCATGAGATTTTAGGGACAATCCATGTGCTGGTTCATGTGTTACTAAAACCATGCAACGAGCCTCTATTATAAGGATCTATAGTGTAGTCMCATGATATTTATTCTGAAAAWTWAAAAAAAAAAATTATCCATACAAGTAAAAGACGTAGACATGAGATCATTCTTGAAATATATAATATTTTTTTATTTAATCCTACGAACTCAAATTTTAAATATATTGGAGTTAGCATCGAAGCGAKTTTYGACGAAGAAAGCTTTAGCATTTCTACTTGTCAAGATCCGAGCAACGAAGACAGGAAACGGGTCAACTCATAAATTTTTCAATCAAAATTCAACTAGGACATGCATGTAGAATAAATCCAAATTAAAAGATTGAAATTTAGATACAAAGATTTWAATCTTATACGAAAACCTTAAATGAATTGCATTATTAGTAGACAAGAAAGGCCATATTTAATAATAAATTTTATAATATGGTTTTTTCAAAAAATATATATTATTAAAGACAGCTAATATAGCTTATAGGCAGTAGGCTAGCTAGGTAGGAATTCAGATTCCATATTACAAGAGACAAAGAAAATATATGAAGCTGTTCTTCTTCTGCAACTGTTACATTATGTTTCATTGTCTGCCATTAATTTTACATTAGCTCGTTTTTTAATTTGAAAAAAATTGATTTGTCCTTTCTTAATAATATTAATTTTTAACTAAAGAACATGAAATTTGATGTTCCAAATTTATAGATCCAACGACGGGGCCAAGTCAAGCAACAATAGACACTGTATTCAAAATAATATCATTAATTTATTTAAAGTATTACATGGTTAATCAACTCTTAAAATGTTTACTGGATATTTTATTAGGAGTTAAACATAAACATACACTATTAATTATTAATAGCTTTTTTATCATATTTTATATTAGAATTATTTTAAAGATCTTCTTTTACTTCGACAAGATGTGAAAGTGAGTATTCGAATTTTCAACCTTTTATTAAAAATATATATATTACACTATTGAATTATGTCCAAATTAACCTTAACTTATTTTTAAGATTAGGTTATTTTCAAGATTTTTTTTTTTACAAATACCTTATCAATGTTATCATATATATAATATTTCGAGGGAGGGCATACTTTTTATTATATTCCTTATTAAAAAATAATACTTCTTGATGATGATGCTGGGATGACAATGACAAACACAATAATTAATAAATGACCAATGATAATGACGTTGATTAAGACCATAATGAAAGGCACAACAATACTTAGTATAACGCCAACAAACTTAATTACCATATTAAATCCACTTTAATTATTTGCCACAGATTGGATTTTATGCTAATAACCGTTTAAAATTAGTATATGCAGAAAGGAAAATTTTTGGACTATAGGACATTCTTAATTATTTCTCAAATCAATGATTGTTTAGTCTAAACAAGGAGATAAACTAATTGGGCATATTACCATGAATATACTTGTTAAAATATGGAATTAGCATAATATAAACTGCAATTTTGAAATGAATAGACTAGATTACAGGCGAAGATTCTTGTTCTTTTATTTGTTCTTTTCATCATCATGATTATTATCATCACAATAATACATATTAATAAAATGTGATACTTAAAAATATATGTAAATATATATATATCAATTTTCAAGAGCATATTAAATTATTCTTTCTTGCTTCATGTAAGGGTCGAGACTATCAAATTTGGAATCAAATCAAAGATTTTTCAGAGTTTTYTAACCAAAAGAAGAAATCAACGATCCAATTGAAAAGAATGGAACCATTATGTGATCATGATGATTATTCAACTCCATTATCCTTAGAATAGAATAATTGGAGGAAAAGAGAATTAGTTAGATTGTCTTATTCAAGATAAGGATATCTGGAATCTCACTTAACTCTTCTCGATTTTCATTTGTGTGATTAAATTTCGGTTCGAATCGATTGGCTTGATAAGATGATAGAAGAGTCCATTCAAAATAGTTACACAACATCATAAAAAGATTCCTACAAAAATAATGGCTTACAACTATCAACAATCTTTTCGTTGATTCAAATTAATTAGAAACTTAGATTGATCAGACTGATGAGGGATCATAACGCACAAAACCATTACTCGAATTTTGGAAGTGATAAAGTAAAAAAAGATAATAATAGCGTAAATTAGAGGTCGGGTGGACCACAAAGGTTATTGATAGATATATGGAAGGGTTTGCCCCCTCAGAAACACTAGGTCCCATAAAAGGGGGTTGAAAATTTCTCCCAACCATATGATTTATGGGTTGGAAAAAGAAATAATAATAGTAATAGTGATGAAGAAATTGGGTGTTGGTCAAAAAGAAGAACATGGGTCTTCGACAGGTTTGATGTTAAGTTAAGATGTTGTATCCAAACATGAAAAAGAGGAAAACAGTTAAGGGACAAAACCAAAGACAATTGCCTTGGGAAAAATCTATGCTACGGATCTTGTTCCCCTTCCTCTTCCCCTTTTAAAATCTATCTCAAATTTCGTACTCCTCTCGGTTCGACTCATCATCAAATTATCATATACGTACTATATACCGCTTTTCAGTTTTGTTTCTAATATTTTAAAATTTTAAAATAAAAGTGATTTAAAGAGTAATGACATGACATTTTAAAATATTATATTCATCGTAGACTTAAATAGCGTTAGTTGGATGTTTCAATAGAGTTTCAAAAAAATACATCTATGAGTATAAAATAATGTTTTTAAATATTTTAAAACTTTAGAGACAAAAGTATATTTAATTGATATGACTTTTGAGACGATGGAAAGTCTTTTAGCGACAATTTAAGCATGATGCATAATCAATCAATRCATTAGTAACTATGAATTGTAGAGTTCAAATCTATAYTATATATCTGAGTTATAATACTATAAAAATATTTCTAACTAATCGAAAATATTTTTTCAAAAATTGTCAATCAAACATGAATTTGAAACTGTTTTCAAACACGTTATTGTTTTATCCCAAATTTATAACACTATTTTGAAAAAYCATCTCAAAATTACTATAATATTTAAAAAATCAACGTAGTTTAAATAGTGTAAAGGGATATTAATAAAGTTCCAAATGACAGTAGATGTTTTGGGCAGCAGGAAGCAGAGAAAGAGAGATGTAGGCCCCCTCCCAAACACCCAAATCTTCATAATATTAAGCCGTGTTCGGTTCTTGGATTTCACGTGGATTAAACTTTAGAGGGTTTTTTTTTCTTTTTTTTTTTTAATTAGACCAATTATATGCCAATAATACCACACAGAGAGAGAGAGGGAGGAATTAATATGAAAAATGTAGTGTCTACAACGTGGGTGAGTTTAATTATTTTAAAAAAGAAAAGGGGTAACAATACAAATGTAAAGCAAGGAAACATGTTGACTATAATGTTGGAAAATGTCAGCCCAATGGGAAGGAAAGGTGATTAATCAATCTAATGCAAAACCAAAAGCAAGATTAAAAAATTAATTAAGACAGTTGGGTCCATCCTTTCTATGCTTAATTTTCACACCCTAATTACATATCAAGGCAAACCCAAATAAATTAAGCATTTAAATTAGTGGGGGAGATGGGATTTATTTATATACATCCATCCCATGGCTGTGTTGTGGTTTGGTGTGGCTCGAGGAATCAATAATCTTCTACATATGATAATCTTCTACATATGATAATCATATGATGTGGGATTAGGTCATATAGAGAGAGAGAGAGATTAAAGTTTTCTCTCTCTAATTAATTTCAGTGTTTAGGTACCTAATTAAGCTGTGCCCTCCTTAATTAATGGTTGATTAATGAATGGGTTTCGACCCAAAAAGAAAAAAAGAAATATAGAAGAAAACAAAAGTTGGGTGCGATAGGACTTTGGGATAGGTTCCAAAGTCCCATCGTAGCTAGGTAGGCCATTTCTTTTAAGGGCATCGAGACCTTCAAATTACATTACCATATCTGAAAATATTTCTGCTTTCTATCAAATTATGCGTATGATATATATGGTGTGCAAAAATTTTGCAAACTTTTTTTCAAGTCAAATCTTGGACTGGACTATCTCCCATTCCCTTCCTTCAGAAAGATCATTGCCCATTGTTTCTCTCTCATGCATAATAGTGATGTAGAAAGAGAGAGAGGTTTGTTCTGAGACTTTTGACCATGTACCTCCACTTTTTGACCTACTCAACAGAACCCATAAAAGAGAATAACTTAACCAAACAAACACTGGCCATTACTAGACAAAATTAGGTACATTTCACCCTGAAATTAGTAGATAAGACATCAACTACCTTTCTCGACCATGAAGCTTCAATACCTTGTTAAGAGTTAAAAGAATACGTTAAAAAGATAAGAGACCTAACAAAAATTTATAATATAATATAATTACTTATTATCAATTGATTTTAARATGAAACTCTATACAAATTGATATGGTATCAGAGTCCAAAAACCTCGAACGAACATCCAAACCAAGATCTCACATTGAAAAGATAAAAATACATGATAAGAGTTTATAATATAAGTAGGCTATTCCTCTCATTACCAATTGATCTTGAGATKGATCTMTTAAAGATGGTACGATATTGCATAACTTTGTTTTTGGGTGACCTCCTCTATATAAAATTGATTATTCTCTTGTCTAACCAASGTGAGATTTTATTTGCACATCTTCGCAACCTCAGCACACCCACCCTGCAATTTTTGAACTTAGAAAAACTATGATGTGTGAAACTTACCTACAAAGGCATTAATATTARAGGATACCAATAGGTMTCTTAATTATTAAAACTATAGAATTTTTAGACAATCATCTCGTTTTTGTCTACGAATAGATCTTCCTGTTAATCATAACTAAAAATTCAAGCATCCTCACTCCTCATTCTCTGCATTTCTCAATTCTATTTGTGAACAGATGAGCCACTAAATAAGTATTATTCTGTGTTGTGAGCCACTACTTCAATTTGCTTACCAATAACAACTGGAGATGTGATGTGAAAAGGAAAGCATTATTATTTAGAAGGTTGACGACACTGTTCTAGGATTACATCCAAGGGTTGAGCAGCCCATTTGCCAAGAAGGGTGTTGAGTTAAAATTGGTAAAAAWGAGAAGACATATTAATATATAGTCAGAGACAGAGAGAGAGAGGGGTTACGTATATGGTGGGGTGGTGTTGTGGTTAAGGAGCTGTCAATTCTGAAGTTTGTTGTGTAGTGTTGGAAGTGGAATTTGGACATTATATTTATAAAATGTTTGCTCATAGGCCGACACTTAGATGCGCCCATGGCTCACCCAAATCCCAAATATTAAGCATTTTGTCTCCCTCTCTCAAAGTCTCAACCTTTCAGTTTTCAGTTTCACGCCCATATCTTCTTCATCATCTTCTTCTTCTTCTTCTTCTTCTTCTTCTTCTTCTGATTCTGATGAAATGACCTTTCATGGTCCGGCCTTTCATGACAGATGAACTGCATGCCAATTTTCAAAACCACTACTTTTTTCTCTCCCCTCATTTAATTCTACAGTGTTTCTTTCTTATCTTATCCTCTGCATGCGTTTCACTTTACTACAAAAACTTCCAAATGAAAACAAAAATTTCCCTCTTCTCTTCTTTCTACTCTGTTTCAAAATGTTATCTGATAAGGCCTTTTTTCACGTCAGTAACGCAGCATTTCTGTTGTTTTTGCCTTTAATGGTCAGTGACCCAAGTGGGGTACGTGGCCGGTCTGCCATTCAAAATCATTACAATACCCAACTTCCTACCGGTTAAATCACAAGTTTGGTCCCTATAATTTCAGCGGAGTTTCAATTTAGTCCTCGTAGTATGATTTTATTTAGCGTATTGAAAATATCCCATGATGTGTCAATATGACAACAACATAGACTATTTAATGAGATCTATGTACTAAACCATARCAACCAAATTGAAACGGCATCAGGGCCATAAAAGTTACCAAATTTGTAAGTAATGAAATTGGAGGTTTTTGGGTTGGATGTGGAAGGGTCACTGTGGTACTTTCACTTGGAAACTGTTTTGCATGGAGCCAAAAAAATATTATAATGTGGAAGGTAATTAAAGTAAAAGGAGACGACARAAGAACTGAAATGGGAAAAAAACAGAGGAGGGTCCCATATGAAACTCACTCCCATCACTTTGCAAAATTACAAAAAAATGCTCACTCACTAGCCGCCATGTTATCCACCATCTTCTTCCCATCTTATCTTCCCCCTTCAAAGTTCAAACAAAAGAGGCMTAATTATTTTTTAATGGGTGGGTGCCAAATTACAAATACTCTTAACTTTTAACCTAACCTCATTCTCTATCATTTTTTTTTCTTTTTTATATTTAGTATCTCTCCTATGCTTTTTGTTACTTTCATAATCATAGGAAGGATTATTATAATTATATATGAAAAAAAAATAACACCTTTTCATAGGGTTGAAAAATAAAATCCGTGTGCGCTATCGAAATTGAGAAATCATGTGGGTTTAAGTTCAAAAGAGTGGAAATAGACAATATGTGTAATATATGGAACAATTGAAAGAGATTGAAAARGATCTTATTAGTAAATTGAGAGTTAAAATAATGGCATAAATGTGTGAGCCAAAAATGAGTAATTAAATAATTTTTTAAACTCCCACTCATGACTCACTCACCCTTGTTGGTTTCAGTCACAATAGATTTATATAATAATTTGATGAAAACTCACATATTACCAACTGAAGGGTCCCTTTTAAAATGTTCAAAGAAAGAAACCAAATCCAAATCCTGGCATTTATCCAATTTAAAAAATAGTAACTTTATTTTTTCTAAATTATTGTTATACTACCTTTCATCACAAGTTCTTCATATTATATAATGAAAAGGAAAGGAAAGAATGATGGAGGATGAAAATGACAAATCATCCCACCTCACTAGTTACCATCTCTATCTTGGAGTGTCATATTCACTATACAAAAAGCAACGTGTATTGGGTTTACAATGATTTTGTCGTAGCTACCCTCCAAACTCTCCTACACCATTTCCTCTCCCAAACCCAAAATGAAATATGTCAATATTATTATTATTATTATTATTATTATTATTATTATTATTATTATTATTATTATTATAAGATTCGAAGTTTATAGAGATGCAAGGTGTAAACACAAGAGAAAGAGAAGAAGAGAAAATGGTCCCCAAAGGAAAGGGAAAAGGAGGTCCCAAATATCGGATTAAATGCCAAATGTTTCAAAAGGAAGGTGAGTTTGGGATTCCCATGTCTTAACTTTGTCTCCAAATTATTTATATTTTTATATATATTAATGTTTACACACTACACTACTGTTCAATCCACTCGCATACAGCACGTGTAATCACCACAATCTCATAACATCAACATATCTTTTCCAAATGGGCCCGATAGAAGATGAAAGATGTGAGATTTAATTTGGTTCAAGTACACGCACTGTGGAGGGCGTGGGGCTGTGCTGTTGAAAATGAAACGTCAAAAACATAAGGAAGTTTGCTYCCAGACACATTGAGAGAGAAAGAAAGAGAGGCCCAAATTAAAAGGCTAAAATGTAGTTATGTGCTATCCCATGATGCTTTTCGATGTCACTCTCAAGCATGCACATTTTGTCCCCCCCATCTATTTCTTTATATATCTATATGTATCCTCTCTTTCTTTTTTTTTTTTACTCGTAATAGTGTAGCGATCTCGACGGGTGAAATCAAGTTGATGGGTTTTTTTTAACCTAGAGAACGAGATTTTGATTGGATGGTTGTGACGGTTAACTAACGTTTTGCTTTGGATTCTTTTGCTGCTAGAAGAAGATGCAAGTTCATATCAGCTCAATTTGTTTATAAAGTTGTTTAAATTAGATATGATATGATATGTAATGCTACTGCATTATCTATCCTACCTAACTGTGATGGTCAACAATTTGGTTTGATAAATGTCAATTGATTCAATATGTACAATGTTGTCTTTTTGACAAGTCAAATCAATTTGATGCTCTTTTTTCTTTTTGTTTCAACAAATGGATGTATTCACACTGCCAGCACTAAGATTGAAAATATATATAATATATATTTGATGGAAATCTAGTTTGTTTTTTGTACYAAAAATTATTTGAGAAGGATATTGTCACGGCTCCTAATTGTGCAGTAGGTGTTAGATTTATTTTTCTCATTTGATTATTGAAACTTTATCGCGTTAATAATAAATTTCATGTTACACGTGTCCATAATAAACCATCAACCACCTCGAATACAATGAACTATCACATGGATGTAACACAAGTTTCTTTGGCGTAGGATTTAAGATGGGGCTTCAGATTAGAACCCGGCCCAAGCCCGAGCCCAATTGAGATCATTGATCCAATTTCTTAAAAACAGAGACAATAGATTCGTTAAATATGATAATAGTATCGTCGAATAAATACGAACAGAAACCATTGATTTGGGTTGAAATAAATTAAAAAAAAATTATCAATAGAACTAGTTCTTGATTCTGCGAGGAAAAAAACGTTTTCAAGGTACTAATTWTTTGAAGTATATTATAAGAATAAACAAACCAAACCAAGCACCAAATTCAATCATGTGATTGGATCACAATCTTACAATCCAACAACCCAGTTGGTCCAAAATTTCATTCAACCCATTCAGAACACCCGTGTCCATAGAAGAGTACTTGAGAGAGGAATAATCTTTGATAATGAAGGTGTTAATGACAGAAAATGATCAGCCATTCAAATGCTTAAGAAAATAATGCTTTAAAAATGAACCTGACAGAAAAAATTACTTCACAATTAGCCAAATATTTGGGGGGGAATAAAGGGAAATAACTTGGGTTTACAGCACACAAGGGGGTGGCGCAATTCCTCGAGTGGACCAAATGAAAGTTCTTAAACATAACAGAGGATGGCCAAAAATACAGAGACCAGAAGATTAGAGAGAAGAGGTACACAGTAGTTGTCAGCTCCCACCTGGAAATTCGATATTTTTACTGGGTGCGAGTTCTGCTGCTTTCTGCATTCCTAATGGGAAAAAAGTATGGATGTGCCTGCATTACCATCAACAACACGCTGTTCATTAAAATATTGAAATGGTGCACGCTTATATCTCAGTACATAATATTGTTATKATGTAATGTCTATCCAGAACTTCTATGATGGGAATCGAATCAATATACATTCTAATAAGATATGATGTAATGACAGATGAATCTTACTAAAGAAACTTTGATGCCATTAGTTATACTGAATTTGAATGGTATAGAATCATGTTCGAGCAAAAGCTATGTAAGTCGATAAAGAGAGCAATTTTAAGAACTTGGGGGGTAAAATGGGAGTGGCAGGATCTTCCAACTCTCGAATGCATCCTTTGATGGGGTGCAGAACTTGTCAAAAGAATGGGATGGAAATGTCATGTTCATTGTTCGTTCCCCCAACCAAACGGCCACCAAAGGAATGTTAATAGTTTAATTGTGTGGTGTTATTCCCCCTCGCCATAATGAAGAAAATTGGTTCTCCAATCAAAATATATCTCAACCCAATACCATTACCAACAAACAAATGGAACGTCACAATAAAATATCCACATTATGTATTCAAACCCAATAGGGGGAGGGGGAGGGGAGGGGAATTGCATGAGCGTAGATTGGTGCAAGAAAGAAAAGAAAGAATAAAATGCTTTAGTGCAGTGAACTTTACCATTGCCTCTTTGGCAGTTAGCCTTTCTTGATGATCATAGCGTAACAATTTATCAACGAAGTCAACAGCCTTCAACGTAAAATAAATATGGTCATAAATATGAACCTCAAACAAACAAATAAATATGGTCATAAAAATGCTCAGTTACAA
The DNA here is from genome assembly GCF_001995035.1 of Momordica charantia. Next base: position 2,918,736 of record NW_019104492.1, read on the forward strand.
AACATGACAATTCTTTTTTTGTCTTTTACCTCGGGGACTGCCAGATGCTGATTCTCAACATTAATGAACTTGGCCCAAGGTTTCCGGCTATGCCTTTATCAAATTTATTAAAAAAGAAAGTAAGCAATAAGGAAAGAACTCAGTTGAAGTGGCTGATAACCAGCACAAAATAAAAATTGAACGCGTTAAGTCCTTGAACAAACCTCCCAACAAGAGCCGAGAGATGCGGGTCCAATTCTATTCGATACCTAGTCAGGTATGTGTTCAATTCATCTGTCCCCAACACCTGTCACAGCAGAAGACCATAAACATCAAGTTAGATCTAGAGCTCTCAAGGATAATACATTCACCCGTTCTCAAAAAACTAAAACCAGATGAATGACACCCATTTCTTTGAACTTCTCGACATACAGTGTGAACTCTTTTAAATTAACTTGCCTTTCAGCACAAATTCAAAAAAATATGAGGCGCTTCTCACACATAAAAACTTGGCAAGTACACATACGTAGGATAAAAACCTTGACACAAATTCTACTAGCTGCAAGAATAAAACAAAATATAAAACTTGAATTAAAGAATATTCTATACCTTAGCTATTTTAACCAGCTGATCATAATTATCATGTCCATAGAAGAATGGCTCCTTTCGGAAAATCTGAAAGCACAAATTACAAATTATAAGCACCAAGCAATTCTAAACAAGTGGAATCTTTCTTTAGAAAAGAAAGATAAACAGGAGGAATATAGAACAATCAAGTCATCTTCCATCTTAGGATTAACAGTAAGGCAGAATAATATCCTTCTCTGCAGAGCATCGTAAGAAAATACTATATACTAGATAGAGAATTTCTGTTTTATTTTTCTTTCCCTTTCTGGATTATAAAATAAAAATCAATAGGCAACAAGCAAGCACAAGAATCGTGAAAATATGTCCAAATTCAAACAAGACAACATTACAATACAACTTTGTTGAGGGCACCAGAAAATGCAAAGCATGCCACTTCAGAATTAACCAATACAACTATATGCGAACTGTGAAGGCCCCATTAACGTACTAAGTCCAGTTGTCCACTTGCTTACATGATAAAATATAATCCTACGTATAACTCAGATAAATAATAATATCTTAGAATTTCTATTAAAAAAATTTAACAATTCTCATCAAACCAGAAAATTGTAATATTAGAAATTGTAGGTATCAATCAATTACTCACCATTCCTGCAAACATGCAACCAAGACTCCACAAGTCCAAAGAGTAATCATAATCTTGCAAATCAACAAGAAGTTCTGGACCTTTAAAATATCTGCAAATACTCAACAAAATAATGAAAGGAACATATTGATCCAAAATCATTCAAAACAAACCTCAAGTGCCACTAAATAAATCATAATATATTAATTTAAATGCGAAACAGATTCACAAAGAGAATAAACAACCAACCTCGAAGCAACACGAACATTATACTCTTTCCCAGGATGATAAAACTCAGCAAGGCCCCAATCTATAAGACGAAGTTTACGTTGCTCGTGATCAATCATCACATTATGAGGTTTGACATCTCGATGCATAATTCCTTGTGAGTGGCAATAATCCAATGCCTATACAAAGTTTCAAACAACATGATGCACCAAGAGTCAGCAAAATCAAATGAAAACTATGGGGTCGAGGGTTGATGATTAATTAAGTAACTGCAAAACAAGCAACGAGTCAGCATACAGAAAGATGTTTACTTATCATAACAATAAAAAGGATCAGAAACAATATGCTTGCCTTTAGAAGTTCATATATGTAATAGCGAATATCAAAGTCTGAAAGTGTTGGGTAAAGAACTTTAAAATCAATATTGTTCACATGCTCAAATATAAGACTAGGGGTCTTCGATTGCTGGTCTCGAACAATATCAAGCAACTTCACAATATTTATCCCTCCACAAAGATTCTGCAGTATTTTTATCTCCCTCTTAATCTGCATTGAGTACACAAGCAGAATATGACATCTTAAGGAAACAATAATTCCTAATAAATAAATAAATAAATATTTAAAAAACAGGTCTTTGCAAATTCTGAAGGACTTCAAAGAATGCTCAAAAGATGCTAGACAAAACATTCAACTTGATAATTAGCTGCAGATAACTTTAAAGGATTTGACTTCAACCATAAAAATATAATAAATAAAAAAACCATTATGCATGTGTGAGCACATACATGTGAGTCTGGTAATCTGACTATTGGAGGCCCAAGAATATTCCATAAGAAAAGAAGCAAATTCTTCAATTTTACAAAATTTCCATTAACAGGAATGATGAATACTAGCACCACTTTGTACGATATAAATCATCCTAAACTATGCCTAATCACGTAAATTATCTTTCCCATGAAGTGATCATTCTCAATTGATAATTCATTAGTTTGGACGCACGGTTTCATCCAGATACTAAAAAAATAACTAATGCTGTTGTTTAAAGACATAATAAATGACAGTTAACACTTAACAGTACAGACTACATAAAAATTCATGAAAAAATTCATATGCTTACTCTTACAATCAGAGTGAGTCCCTTGAACAGAATACTTTTATTTCTACATCTTCGTACCACTATATTGGATTTTATTAAACAAAATGATCTGTTCAAATGTCCTTTGCTTAATTTTTACAGGTTTACGTATCTTTTTCATTTGTTTTTTAGTTTAAATGCAAGCACATGAAGGTTTACTTTACAAAAAATTATCAATTTACTTTTTCCTCGATTTCTTTACTAAACTAAACATGACCTCACGTGTCCATTGAGTATCTCAAACATGTTCAATGAAAAAATTGGACAGTTTAAATTTGTATTACAGAACATGAAGCCCAACTAAAAACTCAAAATAGTGACCAAGCTTCATAGATAACAACCAAGACAAAACCAAATGCACATTTGGGAAGCAAGAAGCAACCAATA
>NW_019104492.1:2922857-2940572 GCF_001995035.1 Momordica charantia
TCGTTAGCTTTCTTTCTTCTCTAATGTTTTCAATAAATATCTCCTCTAGGCTTTTTATTTTTTTTAAGTTTATGTCAATTAGTTAATACATTTATTTCTTATCAAAATGTGATGGGTGGAAATCTTCCTCTTACATATTGTTGTATTAAAAGAAAAAGTCACAATAAGATGATGTGAGGTTTAAAAATAAATAAATGTTAACCACTATAGTTAAAAAAATGCTTAAGAATTGCCATGAACATGATTAAATTGGTTAATGTATATATCGAAAAAATTTGTGGATTCGAATCTCACCTCTACCTAACGAGAGCAAAAAATACAATTTTATTTTATTAAACGACYCATCGAAATTTTAAGTCATGTGATTAAAATAATAAATAGACATAAATACTTTCAATAAATATTTAGTATTGACTATTAAGTTTAGTATTAGCTTACTGGCTGTGATTTATTATTATGGAAAATGACTTGGTTTGTTTGGAATGTAATTAGAGGGTATAAGTTTTATTATTATTATCATTACAAATGTTTTTTCACTTGTTAGAACAATTCACGTATTGTTTTGTCAAGTACTTGATTAATTTTGATTTTTTTTTGCTTATGATTGCCGACGCATTAAATAATAAATACTCAATTGATACGTGTGGGATAAATGAAACAAAGGCATGTGAGCATTCCATGTCTAGTAGCGTGATGAAACTTTCCACGTTACATTATTGTAGTTTTCTTTGATAATAGGGGTCCGTGGTCTATTTGGAAGAGTTAGGTAATATATGTACTTTATTCAAGATTATGTTTTTTTGTTCTCCTTTTTGATAAATGCAATTRACCGTCGTAGATTTAAAATCAAGTAACCGAGGCATCACATATCCTTTTAATTTGGGCGGGTTTATTTTGATCCCTGAATTTAATTAATGGTTAGTTAAAATACTTAAAATTATTAACTTCTTAGACATCTAATTTATACCTCAAATAAATATTGAAAGGTGTAGCCTGCAATACTAAAAAAAAATTTCAAACCGTAGGAACTAGAAATCAAAAGTTATAATCGAGTAGACCAAAAGTGGACCCCCCCCCATTAATAATCATTAATTAGTAATCATTATAATGTTTGCCAATTGCATAATAATAATAATAATTATTATTTTTTGAGTAAAAATTGGATGATTATTTTATTAACTATTGTTACGTAATTGCTATTTTATACACGTAGTTTTAGCCTATAAATTGCAGGCCCAACTACACTGCAAACTTTGGGTTGGGCCCAAACGTTTACGGGCCTCTTGCGAAGGACGAAGCCCAAATATAGAAACGACGCACGTGAACCACAGGGGCCGACGGATAGGTCGAAAATGGGAAATTTTGTGGTCTAAAGTAACGGCTTTTCCGACGCAGACACGAGATCTGGCTCTTAGCAAGCAGATAAAACGCGTCGCAAAGCGGGAAACTTCGAAACGAAAAAGGGAAGAAGAAATAGCCACACGACTTCCGCAGTCGCAGCCCCCATCCACTCCCAAAACAGGGTATTCACAGATTAGCACGCAGACAACTATGGCCGCCATGGATGATGTTAGGGCAACCTCGGCTTGGGTTGCTAGCCGCTCCTCTCACGTCCTTGTCGACTCTTCAGGTTTAGTCTTTCGCCGTGTGGGTTTTTAGATTTTTGTCTGTGCGATAATGGTGACGTTAAATGTGGGTGTTTTCGTTTGGTTTTGGTACTGCAGGGATTGAGAAGGTGGTGGATACTATCGAGTCGATTCCCAAAGTTGAATGGGATTTTGAAGGGATTCACTATTTTGATAATGGCCCATTAACTGTCCAGTACTTGTTCGTGTTGGACGCTCTGAATTTCTGTTTCTGGCCTGGTAACATATAAACACCCTCTATGTCTTTATTAATAATGGGCTTTTGTTCTCCTTTACATCCATTGGCTACGAATTATTCTGGCTCTGGCTTACTTCTTTTTGTCTCTGTTCCGAATCTTTATGGTTCAATAGTTACAATTGTTCTGCTGCTTCATTATTGTTTCGCAAATTCCCTATTCTGTTGATTTGGTATTTTGCTGTGTGGTCGATTCTCCATCTTCTGCATTTTGTTATTTTAAATCTTCACTGAATATCAACTCATACAGAACTTCCCTGGTTCCAGGATGCCGATATCATAAGATAAGATGTACGTCGTCGAATTGAGCATTTGATTTTATTATTATGCTGAATGTTATGCATTAGCCGTTCCAAACATTCTTGACAGCCATGGAAACTCGAAGCCAATGATCAACGACTGATTAGCACCATTAGGAAACAGAYCAGAAAAGCTCGTTAATCTTTCAAAGTTTGTGTAAAGAAAAACAGTTTTAACTTTAAAGATTCAATAAGATTACACCCTAAAGCGTCTACAAAGGATCTAAATGTTATTGATGGTCTTAGGATTTTAAAGGTATTCTAGAATCAATTCGAATTTAAACGATAAAATTGAAGTTCTTAAGCAACACGAGAGTTGGAGCAATTTGACATCTGTCGTAGAGGACGATGGACTGAAAAGGAAAATGCTACTCCTTTTCTTGCTTAATTGCATTGGCTATTGCTCCTGAATTTCTTCTGTGTATTCTATGGTTGACATATATCGATATATTTTGCTTCWGTAACATTTCTTTCCTTCGGCTACAGATAAGGACTTGAGCTATGATCACTTGGCCTCGGGACTGAAGGCTGCTCTTCAAAATGACAAGTCAGCGTTTGATGCCGATCGCCTGCAAAAGTACACTGGCAAGTCACAAATGATATCATCTTAACCAGATAGTGTTATTTCATTATTTCTGTTACCAATGGGATGTTTATATACAATTAGGTCCTCAATTACGTGAGCTGTTGAAATGGCCTAGACCACTTCCTTTAGAGGACGAACGGGTTCGCTTGCTGCACGAGGTGAAATTATTTTTCCTTTAGTRGAATTAAGKCATCCTTGTATTGAATATATGTACKCTTTTGTTCAACCCATATGGACCCTGTTCTTTTGTGCGATTACTTATCCTTATACGGAAATACTATTATGATATCATTCTATTTTTTGTCTTAGGTTGGATTCGAATTGGAGAGAAGCTTTGAGGGTAAAGCTTGTAATATAGTGGAGTCCTGTGGAAAGTCAACTGTAAAGCTTGTTGCTGTCATCACGCAACACTTTCCCGGTATGAACTTTTRCATTTTTCTACATAAACATGTTAAAATTATATGTAATGTAGGTGCTAACACTACTAACATCAGGCTTTAGAGACCACTCTCTCTACAAAGGCCACCAGGTATTCCTGTACAAACGAGCTCAAATATTTGCAGCTGACTTGTGGGGTGCATTCAGTGGCAAAGGATATGGAGAATTCAGTGACATAGGTTCAATCACCATTATGGCAGACTACATTGTTCCTGCCGTACTTCGACAGCTCGGGGTGCTAAAGTATAGCTCTACTCTTGCTAGCATCATCGATGCTAACAGCRAAATTGGTCCGGGCAGTGAGGAGGAAGTCGAACTACGGGCCTGCTCTATACATGCAGTTGAGAAAATGAGAGAGTTGATCAGCCTGAAATCAGGAAAACAGGTACCTCGGAATTACATTATGTAGACAAAAGAACGTCGAAAGTGTTTCTATTCACAACTTATCAGCAGACAGAAACTTGTATAAATCCCGTATCTCTCTCTGCTGATGCTTTGCCTTCTCAGAATACTAAGTTTCAAGGATTTGGTTTTTGTAGGTTCTAAGCGTGGAGTTAGACCTCTGGCTTTGGTCTTTTGGAATCCAGTGTCCATCTCTGCCACACCATCGTACTCTCTCAATATACTACTGATTCCAACACTTTTTCCAATAGCCTTGTGTTATGCAGTTGCTAGGACTGGCAAATTTTGGCCGAAGAAGCTCGATGTAATTTGTAGGGATTTAGGATACATGGCACCACTTTTAGGAACTCTACAGTCTAGTAGCGATTATCAGAGTTTGAGTATGTATATCTTTTACCTTTATAGTATTACAGACAGCCAAACCATAATTAATTTGTTGTAACATTGATGGTTTTGAATTCAGACCTTAATTTCAAACAGAATGTATCTTTAAGGCAGAAGCAGAGGAACAAAAAAGAAGAAATTGAAGGGATCCACATCCACCTTGTTTAAGTTGTGGCGCTGGGGTTCTTGGTGGTGGGCAAATTCCCATCATAGCTGCATTTCAGGACGTCTGATCTTCYAAGTAGTCGAGGTCCAACTGGAACTTTACTCGGTTTTGGGCGAATATCCTGCTCATTATATCAATGCAATATTCTCTCTCAACTCCATTYCAAATACGCAATCTAGACTTGTTTGAAATAAGCCTCCTCAACATATTAATTCTCTCAAAACTTATCATGTGTTTTAAAGTGGTAGATGGACTATTAATGCGAAAGACAGTTTTTTTTATTTAAATTGAATCGAACCAGTTGGAGAATGGAGGCTACCTGATCAAAAATGGCGGTGGGGATCGCCAAGGTAGCCACAGCATTTGGTGAATCAACAATCCCGGAGATTCTTCCTTCGCAGGGGCAGCATGACAGCAGCAGATAAGCCTGAATTTCACACATACTATATTCAATATTCGTATTCAACTGCACTGCGCTGCACTGCATTTAGTTTTTTGGTTTGTGTATGCATCTCAGGTGTTTGTGATTTTCTTGTGTGAGTGTGAGTTCTAGAGGTTGTGATAAATGGAAGAGATTTATTTGACCTGTTCCTTCGAGTAACCAAATTTGGAAAGATAGTCGATGGCGTTGAGGACAGCGCGCTTGTAAGCTACAGTGGCATCGAGAAAATGCTGCCTCCCACTTTCATCCACGCTGATGCCTTCAAAAACCAGCCATTCTGAGAATCTTGGTTCAACTGGACCTATCTCAAATATTGGGTTTACGTGCAGAGGAGTCGGCCCCATTGGTGTGAGGTACTCTTTCATTCCGCCACTTATGATATCACACCTGAGAAAGAAGATGAGCAAGTAAAATATTATTCGTAGTTCTGAAGCAGAAAAAAATGACAGAGATCTGAATAAGTAGAGAAGCCGAATTTACTTGAGCTCTAGAAAACCGCTCATTTCAATTGCTCCACAGAATGAGACTTCACCATCTCCTTGCGAGAAGTGCATGTCACCCGTACTGAAGTTTGCCCCTTCCACGAAAACTGGGAGGTATATTTTTGAACCTCTACTGAGGTTTTTGATGTCACAATTTCCACCATTTTCTCTCCCTGGGATTGTTCTTGCCGCCTCATTGGCAATTCTTTCCCATTCTTCTGTGCCCTCTCTGATCTACTCACAAGCAAAAGCATGGAATTTGGCCATTATTTTGCTCATTGAATTTGGAATTTCGAGCAAGATGGTAGTTTTATGATCATACCTTTCCAAGAGCGCAACCTTTCGGTGATGGTAGGTTTGCCAATGGCCGTGAATGCAAGACCTCACAAAGCTTTAGAGTCTGAAGCCCGTTTTCTTGGACGTGCCTTTCCCTTTCATTCCAAATACTCAGAAGCTCTGCCGATGGTGCAGTTCCAATCACTCCAGGGTGAGTTAGACCTGGAAATCGAACTCCTGGAAGCTGTATACAGTTCATCGCCATCCATAGTTATAGTTTATAGGAACCATTGATTCAGGTTGGAGCATTTACCTGGGATTTGAGGAGAGTATGCATATATTCCTTCAAAATACCAAATAGCTTTGGTGGCACAAGGAAAATGGTCGGTGAGAAAACCACCTCCATTTTCTCTGTCAAATGTTGCAGTATAACCCCATTCATCTCCTGGAAGAGGACCCAAGTTGCAGATTTCAACTACAAGTAGATCTCCTGGCTTGGCTGGAACTCCATCCTTGTCCACAACTCTAATTGGGCCACTCAGGTAATGGGTCTGGCCACGATTGAGAAACACAACCACCCATTGTTAGCGACTGAAATTCATCTTCTTTGGAGCTCTATATTCATTCAAAATCAGCTTATCATTCTAGTTAACCCCGACTCTGTACAACTAAAAGCTTTACGAATTATCAGGCTGATTAATCAGGAGCTCAAAAGGGCAGTAGAGATGGTTTAAGGTTCATTATTTGTACTTACAATTGAAAGGTCAATAGACTGTACATCACTGGCTGAGTCATTATCTCCAATGACACCTCCAGTCCAGTCCACCATCTCAACCCTGAAGAACTCATCGGTTTGAACCTCTGCAACTGGGGGTATAAGTGGGTGCCACCGGTTGTGAAGAGGTAATTTTTGATCCCATGCCTTCTTTTTCAAGTCTATTGGAACAACAAGTCTCGGAGTAGAAGGAGCCATGGATTTCAGGAGACACAGAAATTAGACGCCTAACTGGGTTTTGGTAACAAAGGGATAAGAAACCTAATTTTGTCTTTCTTGTCCATYGATGATGTTGACAGCCAAAGAATGGCATCTTTCAATCTCCAAACCGAGGATTAAATTGAAAATATCTAGGCTGTGATTTTTTTTTTGTTTCCCAACAGAGTGAAAGATGAGAGGGAAAGAGAGAGGCTTACAACAGAGAGATCAGCGTGTTTAATGTCCTGAGCAGAGTAATGACCGGTGATTCCTCCGCCGCTGAAGTCCACCATTTCGAGTCTGAAGAAGTCATCAACTCCGACCTCCGCCACCGGCGGTATCTCCGGGTGCCACCGGTTGTGAAGTGGAAGTTTCTGCTGCCATGGCTTCTTCTTCACATCTATAGGCACCACCAGCCTTGGACCATATTCACCCATATCCTTCTTCTTCTTCTTCTTCTTCTTTGGAAGTTTTGACAGAGGTTCACACGGTGGAATTACCGACCTTTTTTTCTTATTTATTTAATAAGGAGCCGGCTAATTAAAAAAATAACGTCTCACATCTTTTTTTTTTCTTTTTCCAGGATTTATTTAGAATTATTTTCCAATTTAAACTTTAAGGTCTAACACCAACTCTAAATCTAACTAAAAAAACGTATTTTAGGACTAGAAAATCTCTATTTTCTACCCTTCAAATTTTTAAAAAATCCAAAAGGAGAAGATATATTCTAATGGTCTTAGTATTTTTGCTAGATTCAGGAAAATATATCTTAATGCCTTAGAATTTTACCTCTATAAATAGGAGGTAAATATTCATACGCTACAAATCCTTATTATTTGTTATGCCCACTTYGGAGTCGGCAAAAGCTATACCGATCTTTAGTACTATTCTGTTTTGCAAGATTCAATCCATTTATTATAGAAGATTAGTGTGAGTTTGGTGAGATTCTAGAAGACCAAATTTCTACATCAAAMGCTTTTCTTTTCAATTTAGAGGACTGATAAGAAAAAGAAACTATTGTGATGATAATTCTTTCATTTTTTTGAACCGTTGTTATAGACAATTAAAAAAAATGATGAAAAGAGTTTTGAAGATCTGCTTATTTTCTTCATTCATTACCATCAACTAAATACTCCTAAAGAGGGTAAAACATAGAGAAAATAAAGATTCTCTTTTGAGGACTCGTTTGATTACTTTATTTTTAATTTTCTACTTTTCAAAAACTTTGTTTTTTTATATATAATTTTAATTAAAATTTAAAAACTAACCAAAGTAGTTTAAGAATTTTAATCTTCAAATTGGTGAAGAATTCAAGTGTTTTTAAAAAAAATAGTGAACCTCAACGAATTTAACATTTTAAAAAAACAAACATGTCATTAAATAGAGTCTAAATTATCGTCCAAGAGAGGATAGAAAAATCAAAATTTGTGTGAAAGGAAAATGACAAAGTTTATAAGCCATGGAGGACCATAGTTTGAATGTTGGAGTGTGTAATAAGGATTTGTAATCTTTGGGCGTCACTATCAGCTTGGCTGTTCTTGGGATTGCACCATTTTGATAGCAATCTTCAATTTATGTCATTTTGATTATTGCAATGATTTTGGTTCCCAMTACAAAGTCATCTTCTTTATTACTACTTTTACTTTGCCACCAAAATTATCTTAATTATGTATTAATCTAAATATGACACAACACAAATCAAAATACATTTCAATTTACACATTACAATAGTTCTAAAATTAATAATTGGTTTGTTATATTACTTTACTCTTTTTCTTGGGCGAACAACATGCTTTTTTAAAGATCCAAATTGTATCAAAGAATATTATTTTCCTTTATAACAATCTTTAACTWTTTTTTAGTTGATCCTTAGTTATTGGATTAAGTAATTACTTCAATTATTTGGTGGGATTTTATGTAAAATTAAACATTAAGACATGTTTACTCTCAAGGAATGGGAATAAAACATTTCATAACTTTTGATGGTGTTTATTAAAATATAGGAATGAAATCAATGGTAGGCCTTCAAACTTGGAATCTCACTCCTTGGTCTGATTCATCAACAAACTCATCAATTCCATTCTCATTTCTAATTTCACAAGATCTCACACATTTTCAATAATTACTTATCTTTGGATGAATTTGGTTAGGACAGAGACCTCTGAAGTAAATGAARTACCTGAGATCATAGAAAAATAAGAATKTGATTAATCCAAACTCAATAGTAACATTATTTCTTTAAGATAATTTTGTTCATCTATGATACTCAAGGTGTTATTAAACAAATGTCTCTCAAATTAGGACGAACTACTAAGATTGCAACACTTCAACCACATGACTCAACGAACACTAGAGTATATTAATTTGAGCAATTGTACAAAGTAAAGAAATGGATGAAAAATTTGAGAGAATATATATATATTCAAAACTGAATAGTAACCATTTATTTATAAACTATTTATGACCCTTAAAATATTCACATCTATTCAATATAAATTCGTGTTATCKACGACGGTCGTAGTTTCTTTATTTTTTATTAAAAAAATGTAATCACAAATTCGGGGCTTTTAGCTAGAGAGAGTCCCTCAATGTTTTTCACGTGACATTGTTTTCTTCCTCCTATTTTATTTGATGTATCCTCTAAAGAAAGCGAGTGAGAAATATGGTTTAGGGTTTTCTTTTTCAATAATATCGACAAAGAAAATGACGAGAGAATGATAGCTATTGTCCATGTCGTGAATATATCAATRGCAAAATATCATAGTTGGAAGATGAATGGTATTTCATCCAATATATATCTTCGATTCTCAAAAGACATTATCTATAATAATCTATATATTATTGACACATCACAGGCTGATAAATTCTTCTTCCCAAATTGCCATTTTCATTGTGGGCACTTTTTGTTACTATATTGTCAATATTTTCATACTTGGTACAATGTACTTTGAAATTTATTAATACTATTAAATGTTAAGAGAATGGTGCGATATTCCTACAGTATGTGCCGGAAGGATAAAGATTAGGTATAAGTAGAAATTATCATTAACAAATTGATAACTATTTATTCTATTATGTTTTTCTTACTTTTTAAAATGGATAAGTACCAAAGTTTTATTCGATAAAATGGTAAAGTATACCAATTGGAAGATGATTGGAAAATTTTTTGGTACTAAAAGAGTGTTATATCTTTTCCATTTGTTACATGTCATGCTAATACAAGAGCATATAGTCGTGAAGTACTGTAATTTTTCTTGAAGGTGACAGGTAGGAGAAGGAGGGTAGCAGATAAGAAGACCACCTCAGCTGTGAATAGACTTCCGCATCTTTCCACGTCACCCGCCGTTGGTTCAACTGTCCACGCCATTCTAATGGAACGCAACTGGCGCCTTTGTCTTCTTCTCCCATTTAATTTATCTTTGAAATAATTTCAGTTCCAAAATTTTGTTTCTTTGTTTCTTTCTTTTTTTTTTTTTTATAAAAAAATAGTTCCAAAATTTTGTTTTCTGCAGTTTAATAATACCAATACTTTTACGTTATATTACTAAGGTTTCTTCATCAACTCAATAGTTCAAGGACAGTTTTTTAATTTAATAATAAACGATGGGCTAGAAATTGAATACGTTTATCTTTGGATGTTCATAGGCAAGTATTAGTTACTTGAAATTTGAAAATGAAGATCATAGTATTTGGTTTGCAAAAACTTTTGTAATTGGAATGAATAGTTTACGATCCGACCTAGGAAAATAAGCTTCATTTTATTTGAGTTACACTATAGGAATGAGGTTATGAAATTCAAATATTCACGTAAACATGAACATATTCACGTAAACATGAACATAGTAAATGATATCTACTCATTTTCTTGGTATGGATGGTCAATCTTTCTATATCATTTGTATTTAAAAAAAACTTCAATATTTGTTAGTTCTTTTCATAATAATTTTGTTTTTTTAATTTAAAAACAATATTCATTTACTAGTAATTTATTTATTTTGTATTTTGTTGGAGTATAATTAAAAAGTGAGAGATCTACGAGAGATTATAATTTCTCTCATATAATTGATTATTTAGGTTGAATGGTTTTGGTTGGAAATTATAAAATCTGAACAGCCAGTAACACTGCTGATTGGTGGTTTGGTTCATGGTTTTTCTTTTTCCTTTAGGGTATCTTTAGTATGTTTTGGAATATTTTCTTTTAATATCTAAAAGATACTTTTAGATGTAAATTTTATTGTCAAGATACAAAATGCACAATAAATAAATAGATCTAAATATTTTCAAGTTAAAAATATTAACGTTATATCCTAAAAACATAGGAAGATGCACACTACTAAGTATGTAGACCTTTACAAAGGGTCTTCTTATTCACCTCGTTAAAAGTGACAATTAAACTAACATTTTTTTCCAACTATAATTATGGATGTATCAACTTATTGTAAAGATTTGTATTTGTAGATACAATTTAATCTCAATTAATTAAGTTAACTAAAGAGTTTAATTAATTAGATAAATATTTTTTAAAGCTCGCATTTATTGAGGAAATTAATTTTAAAAAGTCAATAAGTTCCATTAGTCAAATTTGTGGATAAGGTCTACTGTTTATTATTAGAGAGGTTTTTTAAGTTGAATCGAGGAGGGCTGGGTTGGGCGTGTGGCCCGTAAAGCTAATGGAAGAATCCATGAAGAGTTAATGCAATAGTACCACTATGGTCCATCCCTAAAAACTTAAAAAGAGTTTGAACGCAACCAAATCAAAGGGTTTTAATGCATTTATTAATACGGACCCTTGGTCCCTTCAAGTTGTCACACCCACGTAATAAGTCTTTTTTTAGTACAATAAATGAAGAGAGAAGATTAATTCAAATATATGATCTTCGAATTAGAGACAAATGTCAATTACCACTTAACTAAGTTTAGGTTGGCTACAATAAATCTCTATTATTTTTAATTTCTTTTTTATAACTCCCGAATCTTTTGACAACAGGAAAAGATGGATTTTTGTTTTTCTAATCTCTTTTATGTCCTGCTTTCTCACTAATTTTTTTCTTTTGAAGGGTCGTAATAAAGAAATCTTTTTCAATGTTCACACTACCATCTTCTAAGTTGTCTAGAAGAAAGTCTTGTAGTACTAAATCTAAATCTATATGATGCAATTGTTTATACTTTATCTTTTTCATATGCATTCTTAATTACAGTGAAACGGATGCAACATAAATGTATTAGTTTAAGCGCTAAATCTTTATACCCATTTGATCGTGGCCTAATTTGGGGAAGAAAAAGTTGGTCATACTGCAAAACCAAAAATAACTAAAAAAAAAGATTTAAATGCCTTTAATCAATTGTATTATTAATTTTGGTCCTTCAACTTTTGAAAATTTTAGATTTAGTCCTTAAATTTTTACTCTTTATATTTTGGTCTTTCAATTTTTAAAATCTTATTCTTACTCCAACTTTTATTAAAGTTCACACTAATCCCTTTAAAAATGCTTTAAGAGTCGTAGCTTCATGTGATATATTTTACATCACCATATCTACCTAAGAGATTAAATATGAGTTTAATAAATAAATTAAAAAATAACTCACTTATTACTTTCTTCCAAATACAATATGTGACTCTTATCCATCGTTTGTTGAATTAAAAAAAATAGTTTAATAAAAGTTTTAAAAGTTAAAATTGAGATTTCAAAAGTAATTAAATAATCAAACTAAAATTTAAAAAAAAAAATAGAGATTAAATTTTAAAAAATTAAAAGTTTATACCAGGTTAAATATATCACATATTCTTTTATATAGGTGTTAATTTGATTTTTAATATTTTAAAATTCTTAATTTACTATTGATGTATTGAAAAATTTTAAATAGATTATCCAGAAACAAAAAATAATAATATACTTGTTAATAGAAAGTTACTACGTAGCTATTGACGTGTTTAAATATATTAATATTGTATCAAATTTTTAGTATAAAGACCTTCGGTGAGAATTAATTTATTACATTATATTACATTAGGTAAATTTTGAAAGATTGATAACAAAATCAAGAATTACATAAAAATTTATGTACTATTTTAAATATCAAGCCTTTTATTAGGGAGAAAAAAGATGCAGCTACCCAATGGAAAAAAGAAAGCCCAATTGTGTAGATATAAGATAACAAGGACGTTGGTTTTCCCTCGAAGGAGCATATTTTATTCATTATTTAAAAGAAAAAAGAAAAAGAAAATAGATATTTTATGGATCGTCCACGCATAGCATTGCAGCAAAGAAAGCAATATCCACAGAAAAGGGAAAAAAGGAAAAAAGAAAAATGAGAAAGAAAGTGAAAGGAAATCCAACGGTGGAGGATCGGGCATCCGCGGAGACACGGAGCCGCACCCAAGTCTTTGGAATCTCATCCCTTTGCCTCTGCTATCGTAAGCCAAAAGTGGTTTACAACTACCACGCGCTGTTGTGTGTCGCGTGAGCGTGAGTCCATGAAAATAAAAAACTAACCCAACCACAGTTAAAAAATTGCCGCCCTGTGTTTATATCTAACCCCAACTTATATATCTACCCCCACTCCCACTTCCCCAGATTCCTCTCACCCTCTGTTTCTCTCCCTTTTCATTTCCATTCCATGCGACCCGCCGTCTCGATTTCAACGACCCACAATCAGATTCAGATATGAGTTGCAACGGCTGCCGTGTTCTCCGAAAAGGATGCAGCGAATCCTGTATTCTTCGCCCTTGTTTGCAGTGGATTGACACTTCCGAAGCCCAAGGCCACGCCACCGTCTTCGTCGCTAAGTTCTTCGGCCGCGCCGGCCTTATGTCCTTCATCTCCGCCGTCCCTCAATCTCAAAGACCTTGTATGTTTCTTTTTTTTTTTTTCTCTTTCTTTTTCTGATGCTGTGGCCTGTGGTGCTGATATTACTTTTCTGTTTCCTTCAGCTCTGTTTCAGTCCTTGTTGTTCGAAGCCTGTGGACGGACGGTTAATCCGGTGAACGGAGCCGTTGGCCTTCTTTGGACTGGGAACTGGCATGTCTGTCAGGCGGCGGTGGAGACGGTGCTGCGAGGAGGTACTTTGCGCCCGATGAACGAGTTTCTCGCCGGAGGAGGATCTCCGTCCGACGAAACGTCGTCTGAGGCTGAAGTGGCCTGTACCGACATGTGGAAGCTACGAGATTCTTATCCCAATTCTCGATTCTCCAATTCGCGATCCAGGCTCTCTCCCAAGCGGAAGCGATCGGATCAGGAATCCACGACGAAGCAGCAACTCAACGACCTAGATCTCCGCTTGACGCCCATTTTTCCGGCGAAATCGACCCGGCGGGCGGGAACTCCGTCGATGAATTCGGAGGAATCCGAGACCACCACGTGCTTCGAGAGCGGCCTCGGGGATCACCATCATCATCAGTATCCACAACCAGAAGGCGGCCAACGGAAGCTTCTGAATTTGTTCGTCTAAGAGAGCTGAATCAAGAAGAAAGAGATTTCAACACGGTAGCTTGTTTCTGTGAATCTGAGGTTCAGACCCGCGAAGCCCTGTTGTAAAATCCAATCTCCATATTTGGCCATTTTAAAATTTTTTATTTTTGTT
This sequence comes from Momordica charantia, assembly GCF_001995035.1. The sequence goes on from NW_019104492.1 coordinate 2,936,768, forward strand.
GTCGTTTTATCAAGGAAATCCGGAATTTTGTCGGGAAGTGAAGATTCCGGCGAGTTTTTGTAATACCCACCGGCACAGGATTTCACTCGTCGGTCGATGGTAGTAGAGAAGAGGAGTGAGAAATGAGCGTCTGTCGGTGGTCCCTTGAATTTTTTGTGGGTTTTTCTTTGGTTTTGTTTTGTAATTTAGCTGTGACTGTGACTGAATAAAAATCCAATTTGGGGTTTCACTTCTCTTTGTTCTCCATCTCTCCCTTAAAAAGTTAAAAATGCAAACGCTTCATTCTCCCATTTCTTAATCCTTCCTCGAAGTTAGAAGAAAGTAATGATAGTTTGGAAGTTCCGTGCGGGTCAATACTTGCGGGCGGCAGGCGCCCCAACTCAACGACATGTCGTACCGCACCTGATGATTCAATATGAGCCCATGTTGAGTCAAACGAGCCAGAGCCACCGCATTGATTGGACTCTTAATCCATCCAAATTTTAAAACGAAATGAAGAAATATAATACGAATAATATTATGGTATTTGAATTTTGAACAATATTTAGGTGTCACCACTCGTTATTAACCACAAATTAAAAAACAAAAAAAAGAAAAGCAAAACTGAAAATATTTTTTTGAAAGGGGCGCGTGTGAAAAGAAAAGTGGAGGGTTATCCAGAGGGGATGGGAGAGGAGACTGAGAGCAGCTCCCAAACCTTTGGTAGCAAAAAATGAATGATGAGGAGAGAGAGAAGCGGCTTTTGGAGAACGCAAAGAGACGTAAGGGAATGGCACAAGTTTGAGAAAAGAATTGAAAAAAAGAATGTGGTTTTCATGGTGGGGTGGGGCCCTCCTCCTTGTAGTTTCTGCGTCCCTTTCATTGTCCAACCCCACTCTAACCTTCACCTTATATTATATTAAAATATATCTTTCTTTTCTATATTTCACTCCTATTTTTCCATTTCCTTTTTCATATATATACGCATCAATGATATAGTATTACACATAGTCTATTAGAGATAAATGTTTGTCTGTGATAGTCTATCACTTAGATAATCTATTAGTGATAGAGTTCATCACTGATATACATTCTAAAGCTATTTTTAGTATTTTATCTAAGTGGATTTGGGATCGATCTTTTTACTCTAAATTTTCAATTAATCGAATTTGTTTGGGTACATATACAAGCATCACATTCTATATTATGATATTCTTTGGTTATTTTTAAATTAATTATCAAAAAAATTAGTTTTATTTTGAAACTTACTTAGTTTTTATAAAAGAAAATTAACTTGAACATAATTCAATAGTTAAAATAATTCACTCATATCCTAAATTTGAAATGTGTACCTCAAATATATTCGTCATGTAAATATCTTTCTTTGAAAAAAATTTAACGATTAAAGTGAAATAAAAATGTGAAAAGAAAAATGGAATCATGATTGGTATTAAATTTTGAATTATTATTAGTAGTAATAATATACCCCCAGAGGGGGGGGGGGGGGGGGGRATGATGTGTTGCTGTAAACGAAGCGGAAGGCGAGGGTGAGGTAGGCTTAAGGAAGTGCGGAGTCGCCGCACTTGGAGTGGGCCCCACAGGACATTCTTTCTTTTCGTCAACAGTGTGGACCCCACGTCACCTCATCCATGGCTTCCACTCGCCCACTTGTTGTACTGGTCCCGCCTTCACACACTAAACCCATCCATGGTAGTACCAATGCTCCCTTCCCCCACCACCTGGACCCACTCCATTTGTTTTCATTTTCCATATTCTCCCAATATTTTATTCATTTCCTTTGAAATCTTCCTTTCTTTTTTTTTTTTTATGATATTTATTTTTCAGAAATAGTTTGATAATTACCATTAAATTCCTATGCTATCAAAATTTAAAGAGCGGAATTTTCAAATAATAAATTAAAATTTGTTATTTTTTTCTTGCGATTTTCTGCAATTCTAAATAGGCTATATTTATTTTTCATTATATATTTACTTTTACTAGATTGCTCTCACCATTAGCAATTTAACAAAATCAATAAATATATATTGGAAAAGGAGAGAGAGTTTATTCCTTAAACAAAATACGTGTAGTATTTTAGGTTGGTTTGAATGTTTTACTTAGTCTCGACATTCTAGCTTCAAAGATTTTTGTTTTTTTGCCCTTACTATAAACTTTCAATTATCCTAGTTAACATAGAATTGACTTTGACTATTTTATATTATTGTTAAATATTATAGGTCAATTTTAGATGTATCAAGAACTATTTCTAAACGTTTAAATCTATGATATATAAAATTTTGTTTTAATATGTGATCAATTTAATTATAAGTTCGAGAAGATTTACAACAAATTCGTGACAAATTTTGAAAATAATAATTTTAGGTGCAGTAATTTTTACAAGAAGAGACAAAAGCACAAATTTTCATCCGCATTCCATAATTTAATTTTCTAACTATTAAATATTTAATATTCAAATTCTAAAAATCTAGGAGAAAATGCTAAAATGTTAAAATTATGTCTATAACTTTTCGAATCTAAGATAAACTAAATGAGGTAGTTTCTCTCCTATTCTTCATTTTGCCTTCGTTTAAAATCACTTATCAGATTTTTATGCTAAAATTACTTTTTTTTACAAGTACAGAAGAAACGAGGCTAGGAAAGAAAATTAGAACTAGTAGAAGTAATTGAATTGGAAATTTCAGAAGGACCCTCTTCAAGTCAAATACAATTCAAATGCCGAACAGCAACCATTTGTGTCAATTTATGAACTACTACATTGCCTTTACAGTGTATAAATGTGAAACGAACCACACCCAATAGATAACAATGCCGGCTAAAAGCAGCGAGAAGGCATCCCTCCCCAATCAAATCCTCAACATCTAGAGTGAGGGATTGGAAACACCGCAAAGAGCTCGACTTGAGAATAATGGGTCGAAAGTCCTCCTCACTCGCTAGCAGAAGACCATGATGAAACGCCATATTCTTTGCCAAATCGACTGAAGCACTGTGGGAGAGCGACAATGAACAGACAAAAATTTAAAAAGTTAAAAAAGTATTTTTAATTATAAAATAAATCATTAAAAAAAGTTATATTTGCATGAGTATAATATACCAATTGATTTGACTCATTAAAATTAATATTAAAGAATCGAAAGGGATAAAAGCTACTATCTTGTAAGTAAAACAAAACAGCTCTAGAAAACTGGATTGAATCAAATTAAAGAAAAGAAAAAAAATTAGAGAAGAAGAAGCATCCCTATATGAGGAATGGGCATTCCAAAAAGAAAAAGAAAAAAAAAGGAGAAATGACATTATGGGAAAAAGGAAAGATAAGAATTAAGAAGAGGGAGAAAAGAAAAAACAAATGGGTGGGCAGCAAAATTATTCGGAAGGTGGAAAGATGTGACGCGGGTATCACCACCGCTGTGGAATTATATTTTAAATCAAATGAAAAAGAAATATTATGGAGTCCGTGCGGTGATTGGTCTGTGACGGTGGCTGTGGCTGGTGGCTGGTGGTTCTCCAGTTCTTCTTTGGTTTCGTTTTCGTCCCACTGAATTTGGACAATAAAGACAAACTCCAAGCTTCCTGGTGCAGCGACGCAACCATGTCCATTGTCCAATGTCCAGCTCCAGCCCCACATTTCTTTTGTTTATTCAATTCTATTTTCTCCAAATAATCAGCGAATCCACGACCCCTTCTTCGTAGGTCCAAATTCTGAGTGACTCATCATTTCCATTTTATTACGCCCACACCCAACACATTTCTTTATTATTACTATTATTTTATTTGTTTTGTGTTCAGTTTCTCTTGTTGTTGATCTGTA
>NW_019104492.1:2959828-2995470 GCF_001995035.1 Momordica charantia
ATTAAGGATTCAGGTGAGGGCCGGGGGGGTGGGGGTTGGGGTTTCGTGTCATATTGCCAATTAAGCCGACTCCCACATTTCGCCGTACAGAAACACACTATGGCCGACCCAACCCTATTTTCTGCATTTATTTCCGTTTCGTTGGTTCATATTAACTTTTCCTGTTTGCTTCCCCCCCTTTTGCACTAACAAAACTTGGATTTATCGCATTTCCTCCTCTCTCTCTCACTCTCATCTGCCTATCACATTTTCATACATCAAACCTCAAACTAACAACTATATCTTATTATTCTTCCTTCACAATTCAATACAACTACTACTCATTCACTAGATCAAAAACTCGCAAAGAACTACGTATATCAAGCACTAACATGGTAATTAAACACACATTTATATAGTCATGTTTAACATTGTATTGTCGCAACTAAAATGATATTCTAGTCTCTATTTTTCTTAATTTAAAATTTGCATGTTATTATCATATGCCGTGATTCAACAATATCTTTCTTTCACCCCTTTCAAAAAATTACTACGAGACCCACCCTTATAATATCATTTTATCCTTAAGACAGCATTCATGAACATCATTTGCGTGATTTTCTTAACTAATTATATTCGATTTACTTCATTGAAAATATGGAAAAAAGTTAATTAAATTGTAAATTCCTTTGAGCAGTTACGTGGCTATAAATTCCTCTCGGTATGATTTTTTGTTGGACAAGTTTTCAAGTAACAAATAACTAATTTTTAGGCCATCTGAGTTTGAATCTCCTCCCGACATGCTGTAAAAAAAGAAAAAAATAATAAGTTATTTATTTTATTATTATTATTATTTTTTTACTTTTATAGTAGAATAATAATAGTTAATTTATCCCATATATAATTAAAGTCACTTAACGGACAGACAAACGAGACAATCACAATTTTGAAGGTCTCCTCTTTTTTTCCCCATATAAATCTATTTATTTTAGTCTATAATTATAAATGTTTGCTTAAAAAAATCCTAATTTTAAAGTATAAGATAATCTATCAAATATTTAAACCATTATTAATTTATTTCCAAATGACATGAATATGTTTTTAATTAATTTAATGCTATATAGATTTTTTTTTTTAATTCTCAATCCATTCTCTATAATAACACAATTTTTTACATCCCGATGAGCTTATGTGGATCAGTAGAAAATATAAGATAATAGGTGGATTTGGGGACTAAATTGAAATTTTTAAAACAATAAAGATCAAATTGAAACTATACCTAAATCATAAAGATCAAATTAAAACTTATACCTAAATCATAAAGACCAAATTTACAATGTAGCTATATTGTATTAAATGTCCCTTATAAATAATTAATTCAGTAATGTTTAGATAAAATTAATTAAAACATAAATAAAAGTTTCTATTAAAAAGTAAAAATAAAGTTTCTCAAAAAAAAAATAAAAAAAATAAAAAAATATTATTTATTATTATTTGTATTAAAAATCTTGATATCCTTGGGCCACGTGATATATATATTGAAATAAAAATAAAAAATTGTTAACAATCAAAGTCAGCATAGCATAATTTGACATAGGTTTTGAGTTCGATTCCCACCTACTTTACAAATTTTCCTTTTTCCATTTTTGTTTTATATATCTTTTAATTTGTCTTGATTTGGGGCCGAGAATGGATCTGGGCCTTATCCTACAGAAACGGGCCCATATAACCAAAGAGAAACAAAAGATCCGACTAGAGTCCGAAATATCACATGGATGGGGCGCTGACCTTAATGTTGGAATCGATTGGATTTTTATTTTTTTCTTTTATCAAAAAAAAAAAAAAGACATAGTACGGCTCATAAGAATATTTTCAAACACGTCAAAGTACAAAATTCGCTCAAACTTCTTAATTTAACAAAATTATCTTGCCGAAGTCTATTAAAAAAAACAAAAAACAAAACAAAATTATCTTGCCAACTTATCTTGCTTAGGTGAGAATACCTCAACTCTAAATCAATTATGAGTGATTATTATGATTGTCAATTATCATAAATTAAATTTATTATTTTACATTCTATTTATTTTCAGGAATTTATATGCATACGAAACAGAATCTTGGAAATATTTATTAAAAATAAAATAATAAATTTAATTATTATACGTTCTTGTATAATAACTAATTATTAATTGTGTGCATATCTCTCCGTCAATCTAAACATAATTCAATTAGTTAAAATGTATATTGTCGAGGGAGAAATTTGAGAAGGTGACGTGTGAGATTCTAGTGGGTGATAACCGGAAGGGGGACCATAGACGGCGTGAAGTGTACAAGCAAAAGGGTGGAGAAGGGATGCACACACCTACTACGTAGCACGGGACTGACAAATGACAGTGTGACCACCGCATACTAATAATGTTCTCATCTATCCGTCTGAATCTCGTACGACGAGGAGCACCACCAGTTCTCCACGTACGAAATGTCCTACTTAATTGGTCATAGACACCTATAAAAGGAAAGAACCACTACCACTAAGTAAATGAAAAATCTGTCGCTAATTCTTTGAAGTGTTCTCTGTTATTTCTGCTTTGATTACTAACTTGATCGTTGGAGTCCATAAGGTGGGACACTACACCAGTGTCGAAGATCATTGTTGCATACCCGTTTGTTTGACGACGCTCCGTTTTGAAGGACACGTGGACCTCTCCAAAATTCGCCATCAACAGTCACGACCAAAAATTCGAAGTTGGAATACCCACCAACTAAATAACCAACAAAATAAATAAAACCAATGTTTAATTTTTATTTATTATTATTTTTTCAATTTCTTACCATCAGATAAACCTGTATTTCCAATATCTAATTTATTGTTAAATGTATGCATGGCATTTTCTAAAATGAACGGACTTGATTTGATTTGATGTTCATCCTAATTTTTATTTCCTTCACTTTCAACTGCAATAATTTTCCCCAGACTGAAAACGCATACGACTTTTAACATTTTCCTTCACTTTCAAGGGGTAGATGTTTGAAACGTAATAGTAGAAAATTGATTTTTTCTTTCTTTATCCATACCTTGGTTTTTTTTTCTTTTTTTTTTTTCAATAACAACATTACAGTAAAAAATAATTAAAAATGTCAAAACTAGAAACTACACAGATGAGATGGCCTCTTCCCTCTCTTGCCTATAACATACACTCTTCAAGCAAAAAAAAACTTTATCAACTTTCACTACATCCATCATATAAAAAAAAATTGAAAAAAAAAATTCATATAGAGTAACTTATAAGAGGAACATGGCAGGAATGTAATTTAGTATGTCATTGAATTAATTGAGGATGGGATACACGTGGTAAATAAAGAAACAGAATAATTAGTTGCTAACTAAACAAGTAGTTAAACTAAGTAAGTACAATATGTAATACTAATAGTAGCTTAAACAGAAATATATACATATTTGTTGAGAAAGGATGGAATTGAAGATAGAGGTAGATCAAGTCTAATATGGTCATTCTTAAAAAAGTGAGGAGCAAAAAATGGAAGCAAAAATAATGTTTGCTTCTAAATATCTTAAGAACCAAAAGAAAAAAAGAAGTCAAATTCCAAACCAATAGAGGCATATTTGCTTGGAATTGGATACAGGCATACAGCTGTGAGAAAGAAAAATGAAAAAGTGTTTTGTTTTAAAATGGTTTGTACAACTAAGGCAGCGGCAGCGGCAGCGCATCAAGTTTTGACGTTGACATTCCTCCTTGTAATAATTCACCATTTTTCTTCTTTAATTATATATCCTTTCTGCACATGCTTTGCTCCCCATATACCTTGCCCTTCCAAATTACCAAACTAAATTTCACATCATCAAATAATATTCTCACGGATTTTCTTTCCACATAATTTGAGGGTTCAAAAAATTATATTTTGTTAAAGTGGATTACTTGCCTTAATCGCGAATTATTGTATGAAAGTCTATACGATGTGACTTATATATTGTATTATTATTAGGGAGGGAAACTTGGAGAAGAGTTGAAAATTTGAATGCAATTATATGAAGAAACATATGATGACGTGGCTCTCGCTTATTGAAATTGAATCCTAATTACATTTGGAAACAAATCCTATGGCAAACTAAGGAAGCGAATAAATGTCCCTCCATTTATTAACTCGTTCGCTCCAACTCAATCGAATCGCCGAGTCGTCGCCTAGATACACGTGTGACGTAGACTAGAAGCAGAGGCCAGAGGGGGAGGAGGATTCTCAATTCTGTGTTTTAATTGAAAGCTCCACAATCGCGTCGGATGTTCCCGTTGCTACCGGTCTTGACTCCGACCCGGCCCAACTTGGTCATGGCTTGAATAAAGGCCGCGTTAAAGGCGTTGGAGTTGCGGGCCCAGTCGTCGACTGTGGGCCTGGACCTGCCGTCGGTGAAGAGAACCTGGTCCGACGTGAACAGGCCCATTCCCTGCTGGAGGTTCCTAAAGTATATGTTGTCAAATCTTCTGGGCGTGATGGGGTCCATGTTGATGGCCACTCTGGGGTCCACGTTCTTAGGGCACATCTGCTGTAGCTGGGTTGCATACGTTCTGTTCAGTGAGGGGTCCACTGGATTCCCGGGGGCAAAGCTGTAAATTCGGTTCGCGAACTTCCCGCAGTGGGAGAATCCAACGGTGTGAGCCGCTGCCACATGACATCACACAGTAATTAAGTGCTTGTATAACTAAAACCGACACAAACAAGTCACGGGAGTTTTCTAGGCTTTCGTTACGAACACGTGTCGGAATTTGATTGGAGCGTGAGAACCACAACCGTGATCTTTAATTTTTACCTGAGAGAGCGATCATGTCCTGCTGCGTAAGACCATTCGCGGCAAACAGAGAATTGAGCTGATTGAGATTAAAGGTCGGAGCCGGGAGTTTCCCCTCCACGTCGGACGCCCTCGAAACAAGGCCGTCTAATCTTCCCAGCTCCACCGCGTACGACGGCCCGCCGGACTGCAAAGTTTCCGATCAAGTTAAACGCCGATATTATACATTATATATTTAAAATTTTGACAACAGAATTATGATGACAGTAGTGACCAGTGCGATGACGTCACGGGTAGCGAGAGCGAGAATATCGGCGCAGGAGACTCTGTTTCGGCATTGAGGGACGGCGTCGAGGGCGGCCTTAGCCTTGATGACGGTGTCGAATCCATCTCCGGCCAAGGAGAGGTTATCGGGATGGTCCTTCTCGGCCTTGTTGGATGCGGTGGAAGCGACAATGACGGATGCATCACATCCCTGTTACAATTATAAATGAAGCCCAAAAAAGCATTATAGAAAAGGTGTGAAATGGAATTAATAAGTTAATTAATTAAAGAAAAGAGTTATGGGGGGACCTGAACAAAGCAATCGTGGAAGAAGAGGCGGAGTGTGGCGGGAACAGTGACGAAAGTTTGCTGAAATTTCTTGTTAACTTCGGCGCGGACTATGTTTTCGACATTTGGGCAGATGTTGGCGTAGAAGTTTTGTCGGAGTTGGGCGAGAGTGGGGGAAGGGAAGAAGCAGACGAGGGAGAGAGAGAAGGGAGAATGCAATAAGGGGATTGACGCGACCCATTTCTGCAAAGGATTATTATTAAAAAGTTGGGGTCACAAGAGAATTAAAGAAAGATGGGGGAAGGGGGAAGGGAAGGGAAGAGGATGAGCGGCATTAATGAGGGAGCAGTAGGAATATATAGGAGTGAGGGGTAATGAGCCAGTTGGATCAAAATCCCGAATCATTTTGCTTTTTTAGGGGCAATAATCAAACCCCACATTTGCACATAATTAAGATAAAAGAAATATAATTAAAAGAGGGAAGAAGAAAAGTCTAAAATTGGATAATATGCTTACTCACAATAACACATGGAAATTGGAAAACTCAAATTGGTATTTTATTTAAAAGAAAAAAGAAAGCAATGAAATAGATTGAGATTGAAAGGAAATTGGATTGGATAAAGAAGGGGGAAGACTAAATGTATTCAGAATTGAAGGCTATGGGTATTGGGGAGAGGAAAGAGAAATAGAAAGAGACACGAGTTTAGTAATAATGCAAGAGGTTGGCAGATTGGCCGCCTCTGGACTGTATTGTATGTACTGTGATGGAACCGTTTGGTTTGGCAAATGCAAAGTGTAAAATAATATAATAAGAATAAATAGGAAAATTATGATTGGAAGGAATATTCAAAGGGAGGATGAGAAAAGGGAAATAATAGAGAGGGAAGTGAAGAAGAAAAAAAAGTAAATTGGTCCAGTTGGAAGGGTAAGATTGATGTTAATGTTGAGAGAGAAGGAGAGATTCGTTAGAGTTGCAAAAGGGGCGCATAGCATAATAAAAACTTAGCATCCAAGTTAAGGCTTAGGGCTTTATGGTGTGGTGTAGGTGGGTGTGGGTGTGGGCTAATTCCAAAACTTGAAATTGGGACTGCTGCTTCTGCTTCTAATGTCCGTCATTGTAGCAAACTTTTCATCTACCTATCCCTTTTACCCCCCTCTTCCTTCTCTACTAATGTATGTCACTCAAAATTGTCATTGTGATACCGCACCCCGACCTCATCTATTGAGGGAGGAACAATGGATTCTTTCTCGAGAGCGCATTTTGATCATCTTAAATTAGCATTTTACTCTCTCTATTGTATTTTTCATACTCTCGAGAAAGGAAGCGTTTGTATGAATGGACAAAACACAAGTTCAATTAATTGTAAATATATATATATATATATAATAAAAATAATCTAGCCCAATAATAACCTTGCTCATGAAAAAACTACGTTTGTTATTTCATTAGGTGGTAGACATTTATAAGTGATATAGCCAAGTTACTATAAAATATTTACTCATGGGTGTGAGGACTATATCATTGATAAGCTTGAACCCTTTATAAACAAAAGTAGAAAAGGAATTACATAAAATTGTTTGAATGTAAGCGAACAAATTATAGAAAAAAAATGTCATGTAAAATCATAATCAAATTGCTATATTTGCAAATATGATCCTAATGTATATTGTTACTGCACTAAAATTTTGCCCCAAAATATGCATTCTATTTTTTTTAGTTATTTCATTTTAAATTAATAAATTTGTCCAAAAAGGTTGAGATTGTTTTTGTGATTTTCTTTCTCATTCATGATCTACGTCTATATTATGTTTACAAAAAGGATGTAAAAATAATGTATAATAAAAATGTAACATTATATATAATATATGCTTCTAATAATGATCTACGTCTAATTTTTTTGGTCAATGCCATTTTATTGTAAATTCTCTACTCATAATATAAAGGAATAAAGGATTCAATATGAACAATTCTCTAAATGGATCTGCCAGCTACATCTCAAGGAATAGGATTATTTAATTTGGTATTTCCTAATTCAATTGGGTGGGACGTGTCCAAAATTATAACTTGCATGTAACAATTATTGTTGTTAATTTAATATTGTTATTTCGACTTAGATCTGCAAATATAATGTCTATAATTACAAGCATTTATTAAAAGTATATAAATATTTTTGTCATCTCTTCAACTAATATGTACTTTAAATTATCTATTTATATAGTTTTTGTATTATTCATGATATATCCTCATCTCTATAAGTTGATAATTGATATGCATGAACATCAAGACTTTTGATATTCATATTTTATGATGAAATGTGTTTATACATGCCAAAAAAAAAAAACAGATTTCAATAATATTGCAAGTTTAAATAAAAAAGTCATTAATATATTTAATTTTTTTCTGAGGGTTCTTTTTATGTATCAAACAAGTACAAACTAACTGAGAATAATTCTTCATTAGAGGGGGAGGAAGCTAAGAGGATAAATTCAAAAATGTTGTCAAAATAAAAAAAAAATTATGAAAATATAATTTTCTGAAACTAATTCTTTAAGATATTTTAGTTTTGAAATCATTAAATGACTCGGGGAAATAAATTCCCGTGCTTACGTTCTCTCTCTCTTTCTATATAACTCAACTGGTTAAGACACTTATCTACAATCAAAAGATCGTATGTTTGATTTCCACATCCACATCTATACTTAAAAAAATATTTTCCGTTTAGTGCCATTATTAATATGTAATTTGGATCTAAAAAATTGAACCAACGACCTCTGAGATCTCAACTAGCAAACAACTATGGTGCCACGAGCATTTTCTTTACTCTTTTTGAAAAGGCAATTTCATATGCTTAGTAACGTCTCTTCAAAACGTCTCTTCAAAGATTATTTTATGTTCCAGCTAGCCTATGACATTCTGTTAAACGTCTCAAAACAATAATGTTTTGCAAAATAGTTTCTTAAAATTATAATATTTTAAGAATAGTTTGGAAAGTAAAATATGTTTAAAAAATAATAATATTTATAAAAATAAAATTCAAGATAAGGAGAGGTCATGTCGTCTCCTTGTCTTCATTCCTACTCTTAAATAACTAATTATTCATTTATACTCAGATTTAAAAAAATAAAATAAAAATAGGTGGGTCGAAAATTCCTCAATAATGCAGTCATTTCTCTCCTCATTAGTATACTTTCATTAAAATTTTAAATTATATTAGGATTTCGATTTAATGTTTTGTATATTTTAATCTCGTGATTTTTTTAATTTTTTTTACGAGAACAATAATATATAAACAATAATTCTTTTCCTATCTTGAAATCAAAACTAAAACAACAAAAAAATAACTTCATCCTTTGAGTTTCCTTTCGATATCAATAAATATTTAATGGAGTACACGAAACTTTTCATTTTTTTCAATATTTAAAGATTTCATTCATTATAATTAGGTCTTCAAAATTAATCGATTCTTATTCAATATCTACCAATTTCATCTAAAACGTGTTTGTTTGATTTGAAAATGGTTTTTTCAAAAAGTGAAAAATAAAATCATGTAAACACAAGCTTAAACAAACCAAGAACTATAGTGAAGCCACATGGTCCCCTTGATTGAGCAATTTTTGAGCTCGTTAATGTGACATCTTAACAATTTTTTGAACCTCTTTTAATTATCTGCCCTTTATCCCAAAAAATCTGTTCCCTAAATATTTAATGCTTAAACAAAAGGACAAACATTACTGTGTGGCACTTGTTTTGTTCTACACATTTTTATTAATTAAATAACCTGCATGCTAAAAATATTTTTGGATCTACATGTGATAGATGCTCTATTATTTTACAAAGGAACACTATTTTTTTTATTTTATATTATATTACCCCAACAGTATATTTTTAAAAAGCAAATGACAATTGACTTGACACCTAAACCCATGATTACCAACTCGGAAATGGGGATTAATGCTTGCAAAATTTGAAATAAGCAAATATTTTCTCCCTAGCTAATCAAATTTAAACCACTTTAATAACTTAACATCTTTTGTGACTTTTATAAAGTTTGTGCCCATACGTCAACATCTAGTTTATCTTTAAGGACTTGAATTTTTTTTCAAAATAATTTTCTGTTTTTTTTTTTTTGGAATAATAGTTCGGAAAAATATATATTTGGAAAATTATATTTCAAAAGTTTTATGTAATTCTCATTTTTCATTGGTGTTGCTAGATTGCTTGTTTTTTTAGGTTAAAAGATAAATTATAGAGTTTTTATATAATATATTCCTTCTAAAATTATATATAGTTAATTTCAATGTGTAAAATAACATTAATCTTTTTATAAAACTGCCTCGTTAAAAAATCAAACGGACTTCCACGAGATGAAAATTTATCGACCTCCACGAGATGAACAAGCTAATTGGAAAAGTTCCACAACAATAGTAAATCTCGTCGAAATAACTCTCCTGCAATACAGTGAGCAACTGCATTCATCTGATCTCTACACATGTATAAAAGTAATTTACCTGAAACAAGTACTTATATATGTACTTTCTCGAATCCTAACTGCTTATTTCATTTTCCCGAAGAAGATCATCATTAATCTTGATTATATCTTCTAAAAACATAGATTATATAAAAAGGAAAATCCCGAATCGATGCTCAATTTTGGTACACCTAAGAAGTAGTGTGGTTGGTTTAGTTGAATGAGGGCAAAACTGCAAGTCTACGAGACGGTTTCGAAAACAAAATTTTATTTCTTTTAAAAATGAACTCCCATTTTCTTTATCTAAAAAAAAAAATTGCTAAAAAATGCATTCGAGGATCTTCGAAGATAGAAATGTATTTTTATATGGTCAGCTTTTGTTTGTTAAATTCAAATATTCCTTTAGTGTCAGATAGCCAGGCAGAAGAAACAGACCTTTGAGAATATATGAACAATGTTTTATTATTAAAAAAAAACTAAATTAAACTAACAACAAATTCGTAGTCACACACAAAAAAAGTTACATTTACACTTTCATTCTAACAAACCAATAAAAAAATGACAAAACATGTAATAAAAGAATACAGTCTTTATTTACGAAGGAAAAACTATAATCAAGGTTGTAGCTTGTTGGAAAAAATAGAAAATTTTGAATTAAAAAATTAAAGTTAAATTAGAAGTAGCATCCTATCCTATACGTTGAAAAAAATAAATGACTTAACAAAAATTTATAATAACACGAGCTACTTCTCTCATCGTCAATTAGTTTTGAGATAAAACGATATAAATATTGATATAGTATCAAAGACCAAAAATTTAAAAGAACATCCAATTTAAAAATTGATTCAGTCAAGATTGGTGAGTCGAAAAGAGCCACTATTTTTGGATTACCCATTTCATTACCAACTGATTTTCAGATAAAATTGTATGAATATTGATATCCTTAACTCCTAAAATTGTTCCGGTTTAGTTCATATACTTTAAAAGTTTATGGTAGAGTTTATAAATTTTTTAAGTTATGACCATTGGGTATTTGTACTTTAAAAAGTATGTAATAAGTTATCACACTATTAATTTTGTGTTCAATAGAGCTATGTCATTAACTCTTTATTTAGTTTAATGCTTAAGTGATATATTGACTATCATGTTATATTTTTTTTAGTACAATAATATGTGGATGGTGGGAGTTCGAACCCACAATATTTTAGTTGGAATATCAATTGAGTTAAGATCATATTGACTACTATTTGTTATTTAAGGATTATGCGGATGACTTATTTTGGACCGTTCAAATATTTAGTTGCATAAAGTGTTATTGTGATGAAATTAATGGCATGAATATATTGGATGTAAAAATATAATTCAAAGACATAGAATCTTGTAAAAGTAATGAGGTTAAATTGACATAGCACTAAAATTTCATGAATCTAATAAAAAAATTAAAATAAATATAATTTTAAAAGTTGATAAACACTCTAAGCATATATCTACGTAGGTAGATATGTATTTATTATTTTGTTTTTTTCAAAGGTAAAATAAAATTCTTTTAGAGGAAAAAAAGGTAGATGGATAAAAGTAAAACAAAAGAAAAGTCCCCTCTTCCAATTTACACGATTAAATTTTTAAAATTTAAATTTTGTACGAATAAACATGTGCATTAGTTTAATTTTTAACGGTAAACTTGAATGATTAATGAAATCCGATACGGCGTTTATGCTTAGCTGTCACCTTTATTGCACGTTATTGTCTAATCCAAGGCCTCAACTTGATTTGGGAATCTTCTTTCATTTACAATTTTTATGACTCTTTTCTCCACAGTGAAAAAAAAAGGAATTCTGGTCTTATTCTCCTTTCAACTATTATTTTATTTAACTAATTAACTTCTTTTTTTTTTCACTTTTTTTAAGTGGTGGGCTTACCTGATCATGGTGGTAATTGGATGCCTCTTTTAAATTTATCTATTGTTTGGGGGATATCGTTTCAGTGAAATTACTATTTTTACAGTAAAGGAATATGATAATTGGAATTTGGAAGATTAGATCTCGTGTTTGAAAATAATGTATCAATATAATAGGTAACAATCAAATTCCAATGTCTGCCCTATCAAAAAGAAAAAAAGAAAAAAAATCATATATATATATATATATTTATCAAAAAGAACAAAACCAAACAAACTAAAGAACACGATGGGATCAATTAGAAGGAACAATAATCCTGAACAGGAAAGCAAGAACTTCTTCGATCCACACATGGTGAAAACATCGGGTAAGAGCAACGCGAGCCAGCTAATGTGCGGCACCATTATTTCCCTCGTGAAGTGTAAAACTAAAGGAGATAGAACCTGAGGAAGAGGATTGACCATGCACACCCCGTAAGTAGCAAACCCATCTCCGAGAGATTTTCTAGAGTGCTCATCAATATACGAAAACACTAGAGGAAATCCGTCCCAATCTGAATAGGACGAAAGCCCATCTCAACCGCCAAATGCATGCCGTCGCTGAATGCGTAAAATATGATGGTTTTGAAATTGACTTATGATTCATGAAATAATTGATTTTATTTTATAGATTAATAAAATTTAAATTATATATTGAACAATCAATATGTTTTACAAACTCAATCCCTACAATTCAATATTCGAACCTCTGTATAAATCATTGGTCTTTTGAGTTAATTTATAATTTTATTTTCCCAAAATCCCACGTTAAATATGACTAGTACTTTATTCTTTGCTTTAACATATGATTACCTTTTTTCACCATTTTTTATTGCTTTATATGATGTTGATGTACCTCATAATCTCGAACACATTGCATTAATATCATTCATGCTTTTATTTGTTATTTACTAGGATTGTTTCACAAAAATATTTATCCACACACGTTTATGTTATGTTATATATATTAAAATGTAATTTTATTTATAATTGTTTGTCCTTATTTTCTGCCTCGACTTCTACTTCAATTTTAAATTATTATGATTTTTTTGGTGAATACTAATAATTAAAATATTACATATTCTAACAATTAATTATAAAAAAATAATAAATATTTTTACTATAGTTTTATCTATTTTGGGCTGGAAAATACATATTATTCAGTTTTATTAAATTTATAGAAATGATGAATTTTCTACCTACTATAAAGTCGTACATCGATATCATAATCAGGACTTTTCGAACTTACTCCTTTGTTTTTAAAATGACAACTTTTTTGTCTGTCAAAAGAAAAAAAAAAGGAAGGAAAAAAGAACAACCATTTTGTGGTATTGGAGACAGAGATTGCATTGTATTATTCCAATGCCACCCAACTTTATCTATATAAAGTATCAATTTTTCATCAAAATTCTCACGTAATAATTTCAATGTGATGTTTGAGAAAAATGTGAATTTGAGCCGACTATTAAATGTGAATAAACCACTGATTAACTCAAAAATTTTAAATCGATAAATTTGATAAATTTAATTTATTTATTGTATATCGTAATACATAGTTGGAAGAAAATGTATAATTATATCATCTTAAAATCAATGGTTCAATCTCTCACCTCATAATAGTTAAACTAAAAAAAACATAATATATCAATGAGTATGCCAACAACGGAGTAAAAGGAAGAGGAACCGTTTGATAATCGTGTCATTTTACTTTCTCATAATTTAAAAATCATATATAAAATACTTCAGATTTTGCAATTTTTTTTAGTTTGCCCTTCCAAAATTTTTAGAATAGAAAGACTATATATACAAATTTTGTTCATCTAAGAAAAATTTTGGAGATTTCTTTAGTACAACAATTTCAACGGTATGAGAATTATTTGAGCTTTCAATCTTAAAGGGGGTAGTATGTGTTGTTTACCATTATCACTAGTTTTATTACATTGATTTTTTTTAGTAGAACAAATTCAAGAAAGTGAAAATTATTTAAGCTTTTTCAATCTTAGAGGAGATAGCACCGCTCAGTTTTATTATGTTGTCTTGTATAATACAATTTCACATTTTTTAGAGATAAAGAATTTGAATTTCCACCATATACCTGAAAATACGCTGACAATAAACTAGATAAATTAAAATTACACAAATGGTAAAATAAATTGATAAAACAATGTAATCTAATCTATTTATTGTGTTATCATTTGCCTTTCTCAATCTCTTTTAACCATCTTTCTTAAATATTTTAATCTTCTCATTCCATTGAAAAGGCTAATGATGCAGATTAATTTTTTAGAAAATTTTCGGTACCTGATTGCGCTTTTTTAAACTATAATTTTACTTTTTAAAATAATTCGGATCCTATATCATTTTTAATACGATGCTGACATAACAAACTCGTAAATCGAAGAAATGTCCATACTTTTGTAACATCAGTTACCATAAATTTGACGATGATAGAAAGCTCTAAAGTATGCATGGCTGGCTATACAACTCCTAGTACCCAAAAAAGTTATATACACTTGAAAGAATATCAACAAGGGGTTTTAAAAGAGGGCATATCTTGGGAAGGATTCACTTTACCCAAAAGGTAAGGCAGATCTATGCCTAATTTTTACGGCCGCCTAAGTGCCCAAAGGAAGATAACATAATATGCAATTAATGGCTCTTTTATGTTCTTAGTTCACAATTAATGCTTTTGTAATCTAATTTCTAATATTACTTCCTAATCCTAATTTCCATGAAAACATTTAATGCCCATTTTAATTCATTCAACTGATCTTAAATTTATTTTATTATTATTATTATTATTATTATTATTATTATTATTTAATGAGATGCTCTCAAAAATCAATGTATTAAAGCATCTAGAGTTTGAATCTCTCCATCTTGACTATGTTTGTTTAACTACAAAGTTAGGATTTTAATTCAAGAAAGGAGGTGAGATTTTGAACGTGCAAAGTTTAGGAAGATTATCCATATCTTAACTAGTTAGTATGCTATTGAGTTTTGTTAAATTTTAGTTATTCAATAACATTAATACTTTCCATTAAATTTCCTAAATTTAAAAGAAAATTTTAATTGCTATATGTCTATTAAACAAGTGTGACTAATTTTGTCAAAATAAGCATAATTCAGTGGTAATTGACATATATGTCAAACCAAGAGGTCGTAAGTTTGATACCTCATCCTAGATGTTGTATAAAAAAAAATGTGATTAGTCTTAACATTAATTAAGTATGGTAAAATGAAGAGGACAATTAATTAAGAAAAATAATTCTGTTGATGCATTTTTTTTTAATTAAACAAATGTGGAACTGTAGGATTTGAATGATGGATTTAAAGAAAAAGAGTGTCATGTTGGCAATGATACAATAGTGATCAACATAATAAAAATGTACATAGTCAATGATAATAGACTATTATATATATATATATATATATATATATATATATAGTCATGGTCATCAATTAAGAATAATTGTACCAAGGAAAAGTCATTAACTAAGAATAGACATGTTTATTGAGAGTAATCATCTTGATTCTTAAGAACCAATTTAACTCCTTATCACTTTTACCATCAATAGCAACCCTTCTTAAATTTAGAACTTTCATCTACAAAAATAAGTATCATTCTCGTACAATTTTGCACATTTATTTTATTTTGATCTACTTTATTTCCTAAAAAAACTTGAAAAGGTAGTTTTGTTTCCTCTAATAACTTAATATTCTATGAAATAGTATGACTAGAATTTAAGGTTTACTTATAGATAAATTAATCACGTCAACACATTTGTTACGTTACGTGAGAAATTAAAGAAAGGTGAAAAAAGTGGAGATGATGGACTGGAAAGTACATAATTATTGATCAAATAATTCAAGCATGATGACACATTATGATTTATTGGACCATCACAGTAGAAAAAGATTAAAGGCAATAATTATAGAAGAAAGATAGCAATTTTCAAAAACAAGGAGAAAAAAGAAAAATCATTATTATGATGTTGAAATTCAAAGGCCTACATTGTTTATCATTGAGAATTTATGATGAACTTCATTGCAAATAAATAAATAAATAAATAGATCCATATACTTTTACTTTTTAAGAGAGAGATTTGAATCTCTAATCTTGACCGAACGAGGAGATATATATAGGATCATGTCGACTAATATACTTTAACTAGTTGGATAATTTTCTTCTTTTTATAACATTTGAAATAACTGATTTTCGAACTGACAATTATATCCCCTACTAATACTATTAATGAAATACTAATATGACACCGTATCCATTATTAAAAATGTCATGTCGCTGTTTTGTTAATATTATTAGTGATTAATGATGAAAAAATAGCTCAAGTGAATAACTTATACTATATTTGTTAAGGTAAGATGTTTGATTCCTATCCCTACCCTTTCTCTACAGAGATACAAGAACAAAAAAACTCTAATTCAAAATTTTAGAACATAATTGATTCTCATTGTTATTTGCAATTCATAGTTTAAATACACGCATAATTAAAAAGAAATGAGATAAACATCACTTTTCAAATGATTATCTCTTCCGCGTTACTTAAAAAAAAATTATATATATATATATGACCAATTCAAATTTTAAATTTTTTTTCTTTTTCTCTAAACACCATAAATCTTTAAAGAAAGTACTTTTGTCATATGAAACTATTTAAGAAATATTATACGTAATAAACTCTTGTCTAAATTATTAATTCTTTACAAAAAAAAATTATATATATACTTGCATTTAAAGAACAGTTTTGAAAAAAAAAATGGCATCCAAATTCCAATCCATCATTTAACCCCAAAAAAATGAGAAAAAAAAATGTTGGAGAATGTGAAAATGGGACAAGTAAATGTGGTGGCTTCGTTTTTTGTCGGTCATGAGAAATTGCCAAAAGTAGGAGTGAAGATTAGATGTATGAATCAGCTTTTCAGTCAAAATAGTAAAAAAAAAAAAAAAAAAAAGTGAGCCATGCACACGCTCTGTCACTATCACGTTGGCCAGCAGAAACGCCTTTCTAATCAGCGGAGCCGCCGTGCCACGGCGGCTTGACCAAGGCCTGCCACCTAATCATGCCTGCAACTCGGCAGCCTTATCTGCCTCTGACTCAATTCTATAATTATAATATGTTAAAAGATTCTTTCACTAATTTGACTCATTCTATTAATTTACTATTATTTGGATCCCTTCATACCCATTAATTTGTTCTGTACTGCCATTTTAAAATGGTTGAGATTAAGAAGCATCTTTTTATTTATTTTCTTTCCAATTATATAACCATCGTTGAGAGTTAGTAGTAGCAATTTTTATTGAATAAATTCTTCTGATTATGGTTCGATTGTTATCATTGAGATTATAAAATGTTTACTAATTCAGTTCAGAAGTATCGATTTAGTCGAGAATTAAATTTTTAATTTTTTTTTTCTTTTTGATTTGTAATTTGAACGGAGGAAATAAAGCAGTAAGTAAATTTATAAAGAAATAAAAAGAAAAGTAAAAAGTAAAAAGTAAAAAAGATACTATTGAACATGCTTTAAATTTAAAATAGACTTTGTCGTGCATATATAAAGAGGCTATTATTTGAGACTAAACAAAATTTTATCGAAGTATTCGACAAAAAAGGAAAAGTAAAACAAATTTTTACCAATAATAGTTTCCAACTTTCATCCATTATTTGATATTTTTCAAAAAGAATAATAAAATATTTATTTCATCTCACTCTTCTTTCATATACATGAATAAAAATGGCTACGTGCAGATATTAAAATATTTAGAATATGGCTCTTACCCTCTTCAATTTACTAAAATATATCCTTCAATTAATTGATTTTCATATGTAGTGTAGGGTGGTTAGATAACACCACCTATATAAATATAAAGGCCACTTTGAAACCCTAAAATAAATGGATGAATACAGTATTAGAGTCTCTTTACCAATGAGATGAGCAGCCCTATTATTCTCTAACACAACATGCACAACTTAAAAAGTAGAGATATGTGAAGTAATTATGTTTTTTTATTACTCAAGAGTCAGCGACCCTTTGACCTTTATGTCCCTATATCTGGAAATACATGCATTATCTCCATACCCGTACATATGCAAACAATCAACTGCATTGCTTAGTTGAGATAAATGATACTTTAGAAATAATATTATTGAACTTGATATTTTTAAACAATATATGATTGATATAGATTCGAACTCACGATCTATATTTTTCTTTTTTTTTTTATCACAAACTTAAGATTTATTGACTGAAGATAGATATATTAATCAGAGCTATGATTACGTTATCAGTTGGTGAGCTTGATTTCTCACGTCCACAATGATTACTTTGTCACCTGGTGAGCTTGATTTTCCACGTCCACATTTAGTGACCTATGATCAATTTTATTAAATGCAAGGTCTAAATTTTAGGAAGCGATAATTCAAGGAGATGGCTTTTCAACCTTGAATTTGGGGCTCTCAGATTTGGTTCTCAAATATCCCCACTAAAGCCCAATGTTGAATCGTAGCCCAATTAACAACTTCTTTCAGACTAGCCCAATTACCAATCAAGTTCAATTGGCTAATTACATAAATTGACACTATTAACCATATATAAAGAAAGCGGAGCATGGTCTAGTGGATAAAATATTCATTGTTATTTTAGAAGTTGATGGTTGGATCTCTTATCCTTACAAATGTTGAACTAAATCCACAATATTATATAAAATATTAAATATATGTTTTGATCTCTAAGGTTTGAATATTTTTTCAATATAGTGTCTAATATTTAAAAAGTCTCAATTTAGCACCTAATGTTTTCACAATTTTCAATCTAGTCTCTCACCATGGGTAGATGTTGGAAGTGATCGATAATAAACTTACATGATTTAAAATGACAAAAATTTAAAGAATAAAAATACCATCTAATAGAGGAAGATTTCTAATTTTCTCCAACAAATTTCTAACAAATTGGTAAAATTTAGAGTTCTATATTAATGTTATGTAAATTTGTTATTCAGCCAATTTCAAGATAAACTAAATTTAAAAAGTATAAAAATATAACAGACCAAATTGAAAGTTTTTAAACAAGTCTAAAACGTATATTTTTAGCTTAACACAAAATTAACATTTTAATTTTTAATTAAAGAAAATCTTTTCATACTCTTTTTAGTATCACAATTGGAACAACGTGAGATTATCCCACCTAAAAGGAATGGAGGTTACTCGAACGAAGATATATGTCAATTACCACTTAGCTATGCTCGCCTTAACTACATTTACTCGAACCCTTAACTAAATCCACATCAATTTCAGTTTGAAGTGTTTTTTTTCTCTCTTTTTCTGAAAATGAGAAAGTAGTTGAAAGAAGAAAGGCAACATAAAATAATCTCATTAAGAAGATAACCACACCCGAGGATAGTTTCATTTGGTAGCATAGATTTTAACATAAATAATATTTTTTTTGTTTTCATGTATGTTTTTACTTTGTTTTTAAGGTATCATGTATTTTTAAATTAAATTTTCATTTCTATCATTAATATTTTCAAGTATAAATTATATATATATATATAAGGGCAAGGCAAAAAATAATTAAAAAAAAGAAGCATTCTTTTAAAAATAAAGTCAACTAAATAGTTTTTAAAAATACACATCTAAATATTTTATAATGTATTCAACGATACCATTTCTGCTTACCGATTAAATTCTTATCGTGAAAAGTAGTAAAAAATTGGGTTTAAATTTTAAAAAATAAATATACGTTGGTAAGTTATTATGATATTTCGACCTAATTTTTTTTCACTACAAAAATTTATTCATTATACTTTACAAAATGTAACAATAAAGAGGCTTTAACGTAAATAATAATAATAATAATAATAATAATAATAATAATAATAATAAAACAACGTGAATTTTAGATATAATATAGAAAATTTTTGTGTAAATGAAACAAACGAATTTTCTATCATCCAAATTTATGGTATTTTCATTCTACATGTATTCATATAATTGGATTACAACAAAATGCTTTAATATGGAAGATTCAATTAAAACCCAAAAATATATGATAATCATATAATAAAAGGTGCAATCAAACAAAAGAAAGAAAAAGAAAAATGGAGTAGAAACTTAAAAAGAGTCCAAAATGTGTACTCCACAAGCCAAGGTGTGATGTGACTTGTGAGGTCATTGTATGATTTGCATTGGTCTTCCCTTTAGAAATATCTACCTACACAAATCCATAACGCAATCTAAAGTCAAAATCAATAGAAAAGAGAAGATAAGTTTAAGGGGCCCCAAATGTACAATCTTTTGCGAAGCCAGCCAGCCAGGTTCTGAAACCAAACATATTCTCAAACAGGTGGTGGGCAACGGATAACAACCAAACCAAGCCACGCGGTAGGAGTGGCCCTGCAGTAGCGGGACACACCCAAAACCTCAGTCCTACAAAAATATCTTGATGGGAGAAAGAAAGAAGGGAGTCAAAGGATTTAATGTACCCTTCTCGTTTTTTTCTCTATTTGGTAAATTTTTCTTACTTCATCCATTAAATTTCCACCCCATAAATTTTAAAGATATATATCCACGATTAAAAGATCATGTGTTGAAATGTTCACTCCTACATATTGTTGTACTAAAATATTATGAAGTTACAACTTATCGATTGTTGCAAGGCAAGGCGATTGACCCACAGAGAAGAGAAGAAAGAAGAGAAGTTAAAAGTGGTCCGGCGCGGTGGGGCTTGTGTAAGATGTAGTTGCAGTTTACAGTGATGAGGATTGAGGAATCAACCTGAAGCTGAACCACCGCCCCTCCTTTCTTTTTGGTATAAAACATTTTTCGCTTTCCTCTCTCACTGCCTTCGCTATTCTATTCCTTCATTCCTTCTCACTTAATCCTATCCTCTATCGCCACCAAAATATCTTGCAGCATCCTCTTGGATCAGATTACAACTTGGATTCTTCTGAGTACAACGAATATATGTCGAGATTGAAGATTGAACCTTCGATTTTGTCAATAATGAATAAACCACCGCTCGATTCAAAAATTTAAGTAGATAGATTAGATAAATTTAATTTATATATTGAATATGAAACAGACTTAAATGAGTAAGATGTCTAAATCGTTGAGCGTAAGCTCATATTGACATTAATAGTTGAGTTGAACTACAATAACTTTTAATAATTTTTAAGTTTTAAGAGTATAATTGTGAAGCCAAACGAGAACTTAACCCCATCATAAACAAACAAAATTGTACAATTGTACGTTGTTAACATGGCCCTCAAATTGCATCCTTCTATTTTTTGATCGGATGCTTGAATTAATTTGTGGGGTTCTATCTTCATTAGATATCCTATAAAATTAAATTTTCCATACTTTATCAATTTAAACTTTTTAGTTTATTGGTGATTGAATATGTTTAAAATGGTAATTTAGTTTATTTTTTTCTCTCTATATTTTTTAGTTTTTATTTTAATGATATATGGTCTTTGAAGTTTTATACTTGTTCTATTTCGGTGTTTCAACTTCAAGATCAGATTATGTTTTAATTTCGTTGCTTAGAAAACCATTTTAATATGTTTGCCATGGATTCTTTTAAATAACTTATTTAACAAAACCCTAACACATGCATGTATTTTGTTCATTTACATTATTATTAATAGATAGTCGGCCAATAAAAAAACAAGTGTTTAAAGTAAAAAGTAAAAAGTTGAGTTTCCACTGCAACAAATTGAGCGTATGGCGGTTTAAACTTTCGACCTCAAATAAATGAATAGATGTCATTTAGCGAAGCTCATGTTTGACAATTTCTAAATGTACTAAGTTATTGTTAGAGTTATTAATTAAAAACTAACAATAAGATATGAAATACTTTTTTTAAATGTTAAAAATTTTAATCTATTGTTATTTTTGGACAATAATTTAATTGGTTTTCAATGTATGCAAGTCGAGGATAGAGTTGGTATAGATATATAGGAACAACGTAGGGTCAAAACAGCCACTGTACAATGGTACCTAAAAGTTAGCCACAGATAGGCTTGTGAAATAGATTATTGAGCATTATATAAACTAGAGCTCAACTTAATTATTGCTTTGTCAAAAAGAAAAAAAAAAACCTTAATTATTGCAGCCCCAAGAAAAAGTCCTCTTATTTATTTAACTCATTTTTCCAATTTCACAATAGAATTTTTAATAGTTGGATTTTTCCAATTCTTCCGTAACAAATTTTAATCCATTGGTATATTTTTCAGTACTCTATGTGACAGTTTTGCCCTTCTCACTACTGTGTGGCTTTGTACTACTCAATATTCTATTCGTCATTTAAAAAGTCTTTTGATATTTAAATTTTTAAATATTTTGATTTGGTATTTTGTCTAGCCTTTAAATTTTTAATGCTTGTCTGATTAATTTTTATAGTATATATTTAAAGAAAAAGATGGTATCACATAAATTTGTATTTAAATCACATGTGAAAGTCTAATCTTAAACTTTAAAAGAGTGAGAGAGAGAAAATTTTCACATCATTATGTATTTTTAAAATGTCACAATTATTTTTTGAAATATAACATAATTTTAACTTTTATAAGCGTATTCTACCTGATTTCATGGTTAATGGATTGATGTAATTTTAGTATTTGATGTCAAAGCTGAGTGATAAAATAAATGATGAAACAAGAGAGAGAGAGAGAGAGAGAGAGAAGCAGTTAATGATGTATGGGACCAGAAAACGTGGGTGTTGACTCCAGAGCGGATTGTAAATCATGAGTCCCCACAATCCACCGACAAGGTAGCAAAACAAGAAGATTCCCCCTTTATTTTATTACCTACAGTCCCACTAAATTTATTTGCATCATTTTTCATTATTTGCCTATTTATTTAATGGTCTCGATTTAATCTCAATTTCACTTTTATAATTCGGTCAAGTTAAACAAATTAAGTAGCCATTTTGACTTGCCTCACCGTGATTTAGTACTAAGTATAATACAGAGACATAAACTAAAACTTTCAATTAACAGGATTAAAAGGGAAAAAAAAGCAACCTTATTTTGGAAGGGTGGGACATGGTGGGAGGGGCGGCAGGGCCAGGGTCCGGGCCTTTGGACCTCACCGGGCTGCTCCTCCGTACACCGGCAAGGCGTGATTCCCTGTCTACTTCCCTCTCTCTCTCTCTCTGTTTTCTCTTGACGTGGGGACTATGAAACTCTGCGGTGCATTGTTTTCTACCACATAAAAAAATAATAATAAAATCTAAAATATTTTTAAACATACCAAGTCCCAGAATCTTAACTTATTGTTTATTGTTACGCAATACGCATTATCATTACAACCCCACGGAGGGACCCCAACAGAGAATCTCCAGATATTCTTCCCCTATTAAGCCCAAAATCCATTTACATTTTTAGAAGCGCATATTTTCCTCTCTTTTTTTTTCATTTTTCTAAAATATCAAGGAGATAGCTAATTCAGAATAAGGTTTCAAAACCCCATCTATTCAAGTAAAGTATAAGGTTTCAAAACAAATTCAGAACAGAGATTAATTGATGATATAGCATGTATCTAGCTATTTATGCAAAGTTTAAGAAACCAAAACACAAGTGTTTAAAGAAAGTGCATGAACTAAAAATAGGATTGAAGCGTGAGAGGTCGGGCCCAGCGAGGGGTAAATTTAAATACACCCACGTGGGAAGACACAATGGTCGGCCATACATAATGAATCAATGATCTCGCTCGTTTCCCTTTGCCGGTTTGGATTCAACATTACAACTCATTCCCAACTTTAATTTGCTCCTTCCAAATCCAAAATAAAATATACATACCATATAGTACACTTATTCTCATCATCTTCACCTGCTCTCCTAATAATCCTTTTACATTATTGACTTCATTCAAGTCTTCTTTATTGGGATTCAGCTAATTGCTCTACACTAATGGCAATAAATATATTTCCCTTTTTTCTTGAGGCAAAAGAAATATATTTCCCCCTCTTTTCAACTTCTAATACCAATACGTTGCATGCAAAAAACCATTTTGAGGGGTAGTTTGAAAATTCATAACCTGGGTTAGACATTTATACCTTTCCTATAGGTTGTTGCATGTCCGACATTGATGATATAATATTAGAAATAAAGATATGACAAAATGTATATTTGTTTTTCATTGATATAGCAAATTTCTTTTATATTTACAAAAACAATATAACTAGTTTTTGATAATTTATTGAATTATAACATGTTTCATTCAACTCTATTTTGCTTAATAATATCATCGCAAGTTAAGAAGTAGATATTTAAATATACAAATATAACATATGAGTTCATATTGCCTGACCAATTGAGTTATATATTTGTATAATAGTTTTGTTTTCTATTTCCATCTTTTTTTTATATATAATACTCTAATTGTGACTTATTGAATTATATTTGACAAATACATGTCTCATTCTTAATGCCAAATAGTGTGTGTTTGGATTAGTAATTTTTAACTTCTAACTAAGCTATTTAAGTATATCAAATTATAAGTTGGATCATTTTAAACTTTTAGAATTTATGTTTATTTAGTTTCTCAAATTGAAAAATAATGTATATAATAGAACTATTGAATTTTCAATTTTATATATGATAGATATTTGTTAGTAAATTGTTTAACACTTACCTAAAATTTTAATGTTGTATCATTTAAGAATCATATAGGACCTAGTCTATCAAATGCCTCGCACAAGCTTTTAAGTTAATAGATTTAAAATAGATATAGATACGAAATTAAAAATTTTAAAAACATATTAATAACATTTAAAAAAAAAAGACTAAATTGTGATACATTCACAAAGATTTTGAGACATGTTATAAATTTTTTAATAGTACCGTGACTAATTAAATGGACACGGTTACAGACAACACTAACATCTCCATATATATTTTTACAATGGTATAATATTTATCATTGCATAAACTCTGTGTGAATTTGTTTTTTTTTTTGTTTCATTGAAAATGCTTAACAAGTCATACCGAACGAAGATAGCTTCCTTCTAATATAATAGTGATATTTCATTTTGTATAATATAATRGTGATATTTCATTTTGTATAACTGATGTAAGATATATTGTTCGTATTTCTAACCGTCTCAGATTTAAAATTTTAATCGTTAATCTATATGTATTTCTTTTAATTTAGTATTCAATAAAATTGAATAATTATTTGAAATATGAATAAATAGTTTAATTTATGAAGTTCCAACAATATTTATTGAATGACGATATGGGTAAAGACACAATTGCTATTTGTGAAATTGTGACGTTTAAACTATGTTATCCATAATGATTTACAGTAGTCAGATTCTCCATATGGATGTGAAACTTTTTGTACCTCAACATTATTTTCACTTTTCAATTATTAAATATAGAAAATAGACAATAATTTTGAAGAAAAAACAAGAAAATGCAGCTCCATCTCATTATTTTGTTTTGGACCATTATTCATAGAAGTAAACTTATATTGTACGGCCATTATCGAGTTGTCGGTGGGCCCTAGCATCGCAATCTTTATCTTAATGGGTAATAATTATCTGACATTTATTTCCCAAATACATTAAAATAATCGACAGATATAATATAAGATTCTAATACATATAATTGAGACAACTGTTTCCGTGACATATAATTCTCCTTTGCATGTGAGTCCCCTTTGTCTATATAATTTCCATCATCATTTTCTTTCTTGTTTTTATAACTTTATAAAATAGCTTAAATGGGCGATGCTACTAAGAAAATCTCCAATTCATTCATTTATTTTATTTTAATACTTCATATATCTAGTATGAATTTTAGAAAATCGAGACTGGAAAGGGATTTTAAAACGTTTTAAAGGCTATTTTTATGTAATTTGATTTTAAATCTGTGGTTAATTTTTAAAATATTAAATATATATTGTGGTCTGTAAGGGATTTTTAAAAGCAGGAATAATATTAAAATTATTTGTTTAAAAATAAAGGGGTATTTTTTTGGTTGAAATTATCTACTCAATAGATGATCTTATGCTAACTTCTTCTTACTTTATACGATTTTTTGATGTAATCATCTGCCAAATAATAAACAATTAAAATTTTCAAAGTAAGTAATATATTTTCAAAATAGTCGGAGAGCATCATATTGTTTTAAACAAATTAAATGTGTGACATTTCTTTTTATAGAAAGATCCAATAAAGTCGTTATCAAAATTAGGCTAAAAGTATCAAGCCCAAAATAAAATACGTAGAGAGGAAAAAATAAATAAATAAAAGGTTAAGGAGGAGAAGTCCATGTGAATTATATATACCAAGTACTTGGAATCTCGTGCACTGCTGGTGTTGCCTATTTCTGAAGCATATCTTTCACGAAACTTGAAGGAGATTGGCTGGAATCTGACCCCAGACATCGCAGAACTTGGGTACGTTCCTGTTCCTGCTCCTGTTCTTGTTCCTCAGTGGGTAAAAGAGAGAGAATCTTTAGTTTTAGTTCAAATTATTTTCCTCTTTCTTTCTTTATTTATTTAGTAGCGATTGGGGGAATGGTGGAGTCCTCCATGTTCGATCTTTCTCTGTTCAAACGGATTAAGATCATTTTACCTCCGAAACTGGAGCTCAAACTCGTGGGAGAAGATAATGAAGCTGTTTCTTCTTTTTTTTCTTCTTCCCCCCTCTTTATCTTAGCTTCTGCCTTCTTTTGCAGTCTCCTGAAAATGGACATACATGCGAAATTCTGTAATTCGGTCAGCTGATCGGCCGTTGGGATTACGGATTGTTTCAGGTAATTCCGAAGGGTTTTTTTTTTCGCGTTTTTTTTCAGATAGGATGTTATATAAGCAGTTCCTGTTCGTTTTTGTTCCTCTCTTGATCGATCTGCGTGTTTAATTCGAGCTTTGATTCAATTTCGACATTGTAATTTTCAATTAGCTAGGGGCGATTTTGTTTGAATCTTCATCTGGTTTCAATGTAAAACAGAGTTTCTACGAAAGCGACTTCTTATCCTATGGAACGATTATTTTTGGAGCGCATTAAGTGCTCGATGTAATGACCGAATGAGAAATGGATATTTAGGATAGCAAACAAAAGACCAAATGAAAAGGCTGAATCACAAGTTTTTCATTTAATTCTTACTGCCTGTTTTATCCTCATTATTATACCTGCTGAATTCCCAACTCGTAATGGGCGTTTCTGGCCAGTGGTTACGAAGGAAATAAATTTATCGAACTCGATACATTTGGATTGATGATTCTTGAGGCAAAAATTTAGAAGCAGATTCTGAATCTCTGACCAAGTTTCTTGGTTTGTTTAATTCACTTTTTTTCAGACTACTTTGGGGATTCGAGATTAAAGACTGCATCTGGTAAGAAAAAGGGGCTGAAATCCCAATGGAAAAGCTGCCCAAGGCATATGAAAAGGAGTACATGAGGATGGCCATGTTAAAACATGAAGAAACATTCAAACAACAGGTATTTTTTTTTTTTTTTTTCCAATTCTGATCTTCAATTTTCCAAAAACACCCATGCAGTTGTTGAACAGTTAAAGATGCATCTCTTCATTTTGGACCACAGATTTTTCCCAATCTGGCCATCTTAATAAGAACTGAGGAATCCTACTGGTTCAATAATTTTGATAGTTCTTTTTTCCCCTTTTCTTTTAATGGTAATTGTTAAATATGGGTGTTCTGAATTTCTTATGGTTCGATCTGAGAAGAGTGCGGTGGGTACATTTTAAGTGAGAAAAAGATTAAGATTTGTGGTAGCAGGGCAACGGAGGGATCGGATCGATAGTTAATTTTTCATTTAGGGTTTTTGACACATATGTCATATTTTTGTATGGGCTACATAAAAAATTTCTTATACCAATTTTTTTTTTATCATATTAAAATTTTCTCAGTCCATGTTTTTTCCCCATGAGAGCTATTTAGGTGAATTCCTACTTGTTATTATTCTGTAGTGTTTTGACATGCTTTTCAAGTGCTTATTAGAGTGCTAGAAGCATTTTTTACCAAATTGGTAATATCTCTTTGAAATTTTAAAGATGGGTTAACGACTTTTAACTGATCAAAAGCACTTTCAAAACTTTCAATAATAAAAAATAGTTTAATAAATTCTAAAAATAGATTAAAGAAACGCTCAAAAAACTTTTAATTTTTAAACCAAACATTTAATTAGTTTTCTTCCGAGAGTGCTTAGTTTAACTCATATTAGACACACTCTTAATCTACCTTCATTTGGTAATTGCCATTTTATCCCTGATTTTTATAACATTACTTTTGTTTTCACCTTTAATCTATTGTTATTTTAATTTAATTGAGCGATTATGAAGCCATCTTAACTGTAGCTGTTCTGAGCCTGGGAAGACATATTATTGCAGGTACATGAACTTCATCGGCTATATCGAACCCAAAAGACATTGATGAAAAACGTAGAGAAAAGCAGGCAAAATCAAAATGGATGGAATTCAGAGAGTTGGGACAAAAGGAATGAGATATGTTTCAGACAAATTTATGAACAGGATGCAAAAAGTTACTACAAATCAACTCACACGACCAAACTAGATTTGGAACAGCCCGCTGAAGACGAAGAACCAGAATTCAACAACAATGGAGTTCTGCAGATCATAAACGAGAATGAAATCGAACTAACTCTAGGGCCTTCAAGTTACAATACTTCAGATTCAGGAGTAACCCTCTCTTCTTCTTCAACAGGGTCCAGCCATGAGGGAAGACGTGGGGATTCAAAGCAAGTTAAAGGTCAAGAAATGGAGGTTTTGGGGGCAACTGAAACTTCCTCAGGCTACCAAAATAATGCAAGTAATAGGGAAGACAGGAAGATCCTAGATTACCCTCCTTGGCTTTTTCAAGTTGTGAGCCTTAACATGACTTAATTTTCAAGGTATAAAAAAAAAAAAATTCCCCATTCATTTCAATCAAATATTTTATGAGAACATCTTCTTTGGGTTGCTTCTCATTGACTAATCAACAGGGTGATTGGTGTTTAGTTGTATTGAGCTTTCTTCTTCTTCATCTCTTGCTTGTATATTGAGGTGTTGATGTGTATTCATTTGTAAAGTTTAACTTTGGGGGAAAAATCGCTTTGAATTTGAAGCTATATGATTAATGTGAATTGGAGACGAAGCATGGGTTTAACAGAAAAAATATAAGTTTATATTATTATCGGCTAAAAGAAATAAAGTTGATAGAGACTGAGATTTTATCGATTCAAGTTGTTGGAAGAATAGTACAATCAGTGGCAGATTCTCATCATAGTTTAGTAAGTGAATGGCTTTCTAAAAATCTAATCGTTTTCTTTTTAATGCATTTTAATTTTAGCAAAGAAAAAGAAAACAGTATTGTGAAGTCTTCGTACTTAAAAAAAAAGGATCTCATCCGAAGCCTATAGTACAGATTTGAACTATACGTTAATCTGGGAAAAGGAATTTCTACTTCTACCATACGTACAGGTATCTCAAGTCCTTTTTGTCAATTTATGAATTGATGTGATAAGAGATAAATGCTGACAAATTTTCTTGGAGGAATTTGGAAATTTGTAAAAATAAAAAGGGTACTAATTTCATTTTTTTAGTACATATTCGAATTCACTGTCTTTTGATTGCAAATAAATGTGTTAATTCGTTGAGCTATAAGGTTAGCCGTACTTATTCTGTTTAAATCTAATAATATTAGTTGAATTGGTAAATTTTAGGTAATTTAATATGGAGGTATTTTTCGATGCATCTCGTTAGAAGAGTGGTCTGAGGAGATCGATTTGTTGGTTCAAAAGGAGACTATTCCTCTTTCTTTCGCTCAAGTTTTGTTTAAGTTTTGTTTGTTTCATCCTTTATTCTAAAATAAAAACATAAAATACAAAAAAACATGGAGGCATTTTTATAAATAGCATGAAATAAATAATTTTTATTGGAGTTTAGTAACATTAGATTAATTGGTAAAATTTAGATCATTTAATATGAAAACATTTTTATAAATAGCATAAAATAAATAGCAATCTCAAATATAAAATAAGATACAATAAAAAGGTCACACTTATACTATGTTAAAAGAAAAATGAAATTTTGTGATATATTTTAAAATAGATGTGAAATTTAGGCTATAAAGTGGTTTTTGTTCTTTAATATTTTGGTTTAAATGGTATATTTTTCACCAACTTTTATTTTTATATTATTTGATTATTAAACCTGTAGATGTAGCTCAAATTATATATTGATTATTTAAC
The DNA here is from genome assembly GCF_001995035.1 of Momordica charantia. Next base: position 2,989,799 of record NW_019104492.1, read on the forward strand.
TTTACGTTTATGTTATTTTGCTACAAAGACTTCTAAACAAACTTTGGACAAACATTAATTTTAGTCCTTACTATTAATTTCCAGTAAAATTTAACACAAATTTGACATCAATGTATCTTCTATCTATTTATGTTATAGATAGTTGAGGCGTATTTAAAGTCATGGGTATTTGTGTTGGTGTTGATTTTTAATAGAATTTATTTTATTATTAAATAATTTGGTAAAAAATTAACTATTGGATGAGGATAGATTTATAATATAAAGTTAAGGTTTTAAAATAAAACCATTGAAAGTAGAACAAATAAAATTGAAAGGATTAAAATAGAGTAATTGATGTGACAAGAATTTAAAACAATTATATTTAGACAATTATTTAATCATGAATTTCTTGGAGCAAAATAATTGTTTATTTCTTAGATAGAATTAATCCTTCCAAAATCATAGAGATTTGTAGATAGTAATTTGAGTGTCCACAAAACATTCATTTGTACTAAATAATTTCACCACAAATTTAAAAAATAGCTCTGTTCTAAATCCTAAATAAAATGGAAGCCTCCTTGTATTCTATCCAATTTCCAGACAGCCCCTTATAAATCTATAATTCGTTTTTCTAAATTACGGAAAACCCCTCGCAGAACTCCGAAATTGCTACTCCGCCACGCCTTATCCATTCCTCTTCTTCTCCCAACCCCTCCCAAAACCCTGCAACAAACGGCGAAAAATCCAGCCCAATAGGGAGGATTTCCCCATCCTCGAATCGGCAATGTGCAATTCCTTTTAACCGAAGTTCTTAATGCTCGGCCACCGACCTCACCGGAAAACCCACCCAGCGTTACCTTCTGTATCCATTACCAATGGAACTTTCTTCTTCTTTTGTACAACTCGCATCCCCTACTCCTAATTACTCTTTCTCGTCTTCCTTAACCCCATTTCATTTCAAAATTTACCCCAATAATCCCAGTTTCCCGAACCCCACGTCGGGAAATTTGCGTATTTTTGCCGTTGCAGTTGACCCACAGCAAGAACTGCCCAAAAACAACCCCCAGAGACTGCTCAAGGAGCTCGCGGAGCGAAAACGAGCTACTTCTCCGAAGAAGAGGGTGCCCCCAAGAAGGTTTATTCTTAGACCGCCATTAGATGATAAGAAGTTAGCGGAAAGGTTTCTCAATAGCCCTCAATTAACCCTCAAATCATTCCCATTATTGAGTTCTTGTTTGCCATCTTCGCGGCTTAACAATGCCGATAAAACTTGGATGGACGAGTACTTGCTCGAAGCCAAGCAGGCTCTTGGATACCCACTCGAGCCATCCGATAATTATGGAGACGACAATCCTGCGAAACAGTTTGACACTTTGTTGTACTTGGCCTTTCAGCATCCCTCGTGCGAGAGAACAAAGGCACGGCACATAAGATCGGGGCACTCAAGGCTACTGTTTTTGGGCCAATATGTACTCGAATTGGCGTTAGCAGAGTATTTTCTGCAGAGATATCCTAGGGAATCGCCGGGTCCAATGAGGGAGCGGGTTTTTGCGTTAATTGGGAAGAGGAGCCTCCCAAAGTGGATTAAAGCTGCCAGTTTACAGAATTTGATATTCCCATACGATGATATGGATAAGATGATCAGGAAGGACCGTGAACCACCTGTGAAGTAAGTTTGGTATTGTCTTTTCATTGGTCTTAATTCTTCTTGTTCCCGATCTGAAATGCTGCTATAAATGAGATATTTTGTAAGTAATCTTTCTTGGGTTTAAGTGATTGAAAATTTGTGCCATTGATGTATTAAGCCCATGTTAAGTTTGAGAGGCATTGCAAAATGCGAGATCATCAGAGTTAGAAGTACCAAATTCTTTAGGGAAGCTGATTATGCAATATGATGATAATGCATTGTATAATTGATTAGAATTAATGGGGTATAAGAGGCATTGGGAAGGTCACATTTGATTAGAGTGAAGTCAAAAGTGCAGTTAACTACATTCCTGCCCCTGGAAATCAAAAGTTAGGTTAGCTAAGTTGTGATGGTTGTAGGCACTGGTTGAAGACGAGGCTACATAAAACCAACCAGAGACAATTTCAAGCTAGTTGTCAGTGAAAATGTGGCACATAGCATTAATTTGAAGTTCTTTAGGATTTTTATAGGTGGCTTCGTGTTATGGGGTTGATTCTTTGTTGACCTCAACTTTTGAGGTCCTAGCACCACACGTTCTCTACTTGAACCTTGACCTGTGGGTTATGGACTCCTTCCACGAATCTGGCTTCCTTCCAAATTCATTGCTCCTTTGTAGAAACTTGTTTCCCCATCAATAAATCTAGTTTTTAACAACTTGGCTTTCCATTTGCCCCTTTTTGGAAAATCTGTTGATACCACCACTTGTCATGGGTTTGAACATGGGTTACAGAGTTGGCGCTCATGGGTCTGTCACATTTTGTAATGCCTGCCTTGATTATGCAACATGATGAGAAGTACTGCCCTATGACACTTGGTCTATGGTGGGACTTGGAAGATTGGATTTTGTGTACCCAGTTATGTACTTCCCATGGTCATGGTCTATCAAATTCACATTTTTTTATGGTACAGCATGTGCTAGGTTACTGTAGTGAAACATGTATTGTTAATTTTCTTTTTCCAAACTCTGGTTAACTTATGGGATGTTTGACCCAGTATAATTTTGTTTTCTTTTCCTTTCATTGAACCATGGTATTGTTTTCCCTTGTATTTCTGAGTGAACTATCTTACACTTAATTTTTAGATTAGTGACTCCAGGGAACTGAAACCCCTACAGTTTCCCTTTTCTAAATAGTTTGATTCAACTGATTATATAAAAAAATTTGAGTCTAAAAGCAATTTTCTTCAAGCAGATCTGTGTTCTGGGCATTGTTTGGGGCAATATACTTGTGTTTTGGAATGCCAGAAGTGTATCGGGTCCTTTTTGAGGTGTTTGGAATGGATCCAGATGCAGAGGAATGTGAACCGAGGTTACGTAGGCAACTTGAAGATGTAGATTATGTCTCTGTTGAATTTGAGGACAAAAAGATCAGCTGGCAAGATATGGTTGCCTATAAGGCAAGTTTCATGTTTATTCTTAATAGCACAGTGAACTATATTTTATGCTATTGTTTTCATCTTTTTTTTGGCATGAAATTGACTCTTGTGTTCATGTTTTCTTTCCCTCCTTCGTTTCTCTTCAGCCTCCCGAAGATGCTCTATTTGCACACCCTAGGCTCTTCAGAGCTTGTGTCCCACCTGGCATGCACAGATTCCGGGGAAATATATGGGATTACGATAGCCGACCACAAGTCATGCAAGCACTAGGATACCCTGTACCTGTTTCAGATAAAATTCCGGACATTACAGAAGCGAGGAACATTGAGCTCGGACTTGGGCTGCAGGTAGTTCTCCTCCCTCAAAGACATTACTTTTCTTTCCCCTCATTCGGAACCACATAATGATCATAGTACTTACATTCTCGATTTCGGTTTTTATTGTCTGATACTCTGTTGCCATGTTTATCAAAGCTGATGTCTGATTATGAGCTTAATTACATCTTAGGTGGGAAGGAGGAAAATTCAAACTTCTGTGTAATCTGTAACTTCTGCTTGATGTTTGATGTATATCTAATGGGTTTTAGTTAGCGATGTAAATTCTGTTAACCAGCATGATCAAGAATTATCTCAGTCAATTTCTTAAATGAAATGCAGCTCTGTTTTTTGCACCCATCAAAACACAAGTTTGAGCATCCTCGGTTCTGCTACGAACGATTAGAATACCTCGGCCAAAAGATCCAGGTAAGACCTTTCTTACATGTCTTAGGAGGAAACACTCCTTTGACTTTTTGTAAATCCCATCTACTTTTCACCCTTTATGTTTGGATCGAGAAGTTTATGGGGTCAATCCAACTGTGTTCATTCAAAGGATATCGTCATGGCTGAGAGACTGTTGATGAAGCATTTAGATGCTCCCGGAAAGTGGTTGCAGGAGAAGCACCGGCGATTGCTGATGAACAAGTTCTGCGGGCGGTATTTGAGGGAGAAGTATCTTCATAAACTCATCATCTATTCCGAAAAAGTTCAAGATGCATACGAGAACAATCGGAGGCTTCGAAACCCAGCTACCACGGCTGTTCAGCAAGCTCTTCATGGACTTTCTTATGCAGTTTATGGAAAGCCTGATGTTAGACGTCTCATGTTTGAGGTTTTTGACTTTGAGCAAATCCAACCTAAAGCCGTCTGAGAATCTACAAGGTAGATAATGCAATTGCAAACAATGGCAAAGAAGGGAAACGAAAAGGAGTTGTTTCTTCTATCCTCGCATTCAGCCTTCATTCTCTTCTCTGTAGAAGCAAGATCTTGATACATATAATTGAAGTAGATGTGACACAAGGCGATAAAGCTTGATGTGAAATATTTGTATTGTAATTTTTCTTTTAATTTTTTTTCAAATTTTACTTCAAATTAATTGCTCGGCCCTATAATAACTTGGCATTGAAAATTTTGTAGGATATTTAATTTGATAGCTCGATATCCTCTATAGTTGGAATTCCAATCCATGACATAAACGAATTTGACTTTTTTTTTTCTTTTTTTTTTAAGTCCGTGAGCGTGGAATTTGACCTTTTGATCGTTGATATGTATCTTAGCTGGTTAAGTTAGGTTTTGGTGGTTAATAAATTTGAATTTATAATTCAATTTTATATTGAGTATTTAGATTATATTTTACTGTGAATGGCAACTTGGGGGACAGTTTTAACATTTAAGAATTTTATTTTATTAGGAAAATTTTTAAATTTTGGTTGATATGTAACATTTTAATTATAAAAATTAAATTCATATTATTGTGGTTTTTTTAATAATTTTAAAGAATATTTATAAACCAATCTATGTTAATCAAAAGATTAGATAGTCGAATCTCTACTCCACACATCCTCACATTCTTTTGATCGAACTCACAATTTTATACTCGCTTCGGTCACATCTTCACGTTTTTAATTTATCAAAAGAAGAAAATATTATAAAGAGTAATAATACCATAATATTTTTTTTTATTTTTATTAAAAAAACATTGATTTGTTAGAACACGGTAAAAGATTCTATAAAGTACTAGCAACTATGAGGTTTTTTTTCCCTCCAATTTAAAATAAAGTTCAGATCCTACATATATATATATATATTAGGGAATCAATTACCGAGAGTTGAAAAAACCATTTAGGAAAAACTATTGAAAAGGTAATTTCCAATCCTTCGTTGTTATATTAATCTTTAGTTATAAACGACAAAGCACTAACACTAACACACTTTTTTATTTTAATATTTTTTCATCAATACAGAAAAAAGGAAAAAAGAAGTAAAATTCCGAAAAATTGTTACATGAAATTTTACTTTATTAGAGAAAAAACACTTTAAAGAAAGATTTAATGACTTCAATTTAATTTAAAAGAAATTGTAAAGAGTAGAAAAATGGCCGACAAGTTGCCGTCTCTTGCACATTCACAATTGAGACCCAAATAAAATGGGTTCCTGCCACTCCCACACGGAAGCCAGTTTGTTGTTCTGCGTCAAACTGCAATAATGCGCTCTCTATTTCGTCTACAATAGCCACTTGAGCCGCCGACTCTATATTTCTGGACTTCGCGTCGTTGCGAGGCGCAATCCTTCTCTCATGGGGTGGTGGTGCGCCG